>UYYA01000567.1:0-46495 GCA_900624975.1 Angiostrongylus costaricensis | reverse complement strand
CAACGATTCCACAGGCGATACGAGCGCCAGCGTTACCTGTTCTGCGACTCTCTGCGTCTCTGCCTCTCCCCAAATCATCTTTTTTCTCGTGGACTACGATAGCTCGTTCAACAATTCCACGATTTCCGGTGAAAGTAACGAAGGAGTCGTGGATGACAAACGTTGTTGGACCACTTGCCTTGAAATTGGCTGACATGGAGTCAATAATGGAAAAGGAAATCGTTTAGTCCCTCTTTAAATGTATAGAGATAGGTATCAAAGACACACAAAGTAGAGTGAAGGGCTCACAGGTGTCATTATGTTTCCAAGATCCCCAACGTGAGTTGAAGGAGGTGGGTCGTCTTGTCCGCCATGTGGTGATATAAAAAGGTTGTATTGTAGTCCTGCTCCTAAGCGTCTATTACTGAGATCGCCGAATTCATGAACGTGGAAACCGTGATCACCTGGGAGCAGCCCAGTCGAAGCGCCGGCGAACTAAATGATGCGTTGAATTTTAGTCATAATTCTTTCAGTGAGCATAACGAAAGACCCAATAGTTTACCGTCCCCATTCCATTGCGTTATGTCAAATCGACAACCGCAATTACAGCTGTTGAGAAACCGCCAGGAACTGCTTGGAACATAATCGCTTGTGCTTTTGGTACTACAAAAAAATCGATAAGCTTCCTTACTTTAAATTTGTTTCCCGGAGTTTGCTTCACTTTCGTCGGTTATGAATGGTGCAATTTAGCTGAGCATCCTACTGTGTTTGAATCCTCATGGAACAGAATTGTTATATTCGTCAAAATCATTTTCAACTGCGTCGATTTGTCTGAGCAACTAAGGGTCCGACCGTGATTCGTCTTTCCTGCGAAGACCAAGTACAAGTAGTATATATGAGCTTGTGGAAATGCCGCAGAAGATATGAAATCTTCCATAAGATCATAACTGGTAAGTTGAACAACATGACTTATCTAAAGAAAAGCCTGAAAAACTTCCTTCTATGAGTTCATTACGACGATTAAAACTATCCATGGCAACTCACAATTCCTTAAGCTCCTCTCTTAGTGTTAGATGCCTAACCTCGTGGGAGGCATTGCAAGGAAAAAATCGGTCTCATCATTGTTAATAAAAGACTTTACCTAAACAATATCGTAGCTATCCAAAAGTATTACATGGGGTTGATCCATAACCTTTTTGTTCAATATGCTTTTCGCGGAAAATGGTGAAAGGTGCAAAATTCAAGAAAAGAAAAATAATTGCAAATTTGAATTGGTTCACAACTTTAGCCAACATACGAGACGATACCGCTGCCTATAACACGGATAAAGAACTGTGTCTGCTTATCCAGCAGTATCACGATGAGGCTAAGAGACCACGAGTTTTAAAGTAGTACGCGACATGTATCTTCAAGAGCATTCGACCTGATGTCCTAATGTGGTGTCGTAAAGCCAGCAGTTAATAACTCATTAACGTCCGACTTAGCAAAGTTTTGCAGACAAACGATCGGTGAAGACCATACGAAAGGAACGGCCGCACTGCCGATTGAATTCATAGAAATTGGCAAAGGCATAGACGACGTCTACTGCAATTTCTTCGACAGCTACATCCTTCTTCCCACATATCAGATTAGAGAGAATGGATTTATTGTAGTAACAGTTCTTTAGTCTGAAAGGCGCTATGCTCTTTTGCACCGTGTTCAAGCTGTTCTCTGCAGTGACCACTCAATGCTGAAAGTGCATTGGATGAACGAAAACCATGAAAGCAATCACAATTTCGAAAAAGTTCGTGCACGATGGATTATATTCTCAAGGTGGCGAGAATAGTTAGAAAATTAATGAGAGTAAGAGAAGACCCTTCATCAAACTTTCACCGACTGAATTAACAAAGGCGTTCGATTGAAGTTTGGGAAGAAGAAGTCAGGAAACATTGGCACAGCCACGGCTTCTTTGCCTACTACACGAGCACTTTTTATTAGGTAACAGTAAACACTTGCTCGTAGAGAAGAATGCTTGTCGATTCAAATAAGCTATGTGGATACAATTTGCATTCGGTTGAATTTCAATATGTTGCTCGCATCCATGCTCAATAGAGCAGATATACGAGAGCGATGCAGATATGTGGACATACTCGAAAAATCAACTTCATGAACGACTTATCTCTAGAGTAGAACAGAAAGAAGCGATCTGCTTGAGGAGATCAAAATAGCATCGATGTAATGAAGAAGACAAAGAACAATTGATTTCGTGCCCATCATTTCCATGGCAAAATTCTTCTGCACTAAACCTCTTTCCCGGCGCCTGTAGGGCAGTGGTCGAAGTCGCCCTGAAGTACACATGGGAGCGATCCCCAGCGCAAAAGGCTCACCAAGCCTTCTATCCCTCCCGGGTCGGGGAATTGGTATCAGACTTGTCTGGAGGATAGCAGCACTGGGTCTATGCATCAGTAGGCCACCGCGAGCCATTGTAAAGGCCAGATATGAACTTGTTTCCCAATTAAGCTGGAGAAACGTGAGTTAGTGTTCGGGCGATGAAGGTGATGATGCTGAGAGCATTCTCTATCATGCAAATGGGAAATGTTCCAGCATACGGCGATTATCCAAGGCCAGAGAGGCGGCTGTATGTGTAACAATGACGATTAAGTGAAGTGGACACTTGATCCATCTTACCGAAAACCAGTGACAGGAGCAGTTAGCAGCTGGCGCCATGAAGTGAAGTGTACTGCATAAAGTCCAACGAACTAATTGCTATAATTCTTCAAAAATCGCAAAAGAAAAGTGTTAAGCTTGTGAGTTGAGTAGAATCCGCTGCTCTGCTACGTTGCTGGCACCCGTTCGAAAAGTTCAACGAATGACGGGGGAACAGGTGTTTTAGGTGGATCTTCTGAGTTTCTGACAGCATAGCGAGATTGAAAAACTTTTGCTCACACTACAAAAACTTTGTTTTCAATAGTTTTTGTTACTTGATGATAAGTTTCACCTTGAACGGAGCAGGTTCCCATCGATATGAAAGTTACACATACGAAAGGCAGGAAGAACAGGTTCGTTGTCTCTATGGGCGGACCTTAACCGAAGGATTTGATTGTAGCGAAATGATACGTTTAGCTGTGTGTATGATCGGCTGGAAGCTTGTATAAATACAACAGCAGCGTACTAACAGCGCACTTAGTGTTTGTTACTTTTCCTATATGTTAATTTGACTCAGGCTGAAAGTAGCTCAGGTTTATGGTAAACTCCGGAATCAAATCCGAATATATTTCACTACTCACACTTTTCTATCTTTTTGGTTTAGCTGAACTACTGGCCATTAACCAGTGAGATATTATAGATTTTTCATCTTTTTCAAACTAGGAGGAAACGTAGCGCCCACTTAATTGACAGGAGATAATGCATGTTAAAAGCAGATCTTGGAACATTGTGCTCGCTGAACAAACAGGCAGATATAGAATCGACTCCACACATGAAATCCAACAACATCTGAGAAAAAATCCAACGACAAATAGATATCCTTCTTAAACGAGCTATAAAGCGGTCATTCATGGTCAATAAATTGGAAGAACAACTTCAGTCGAAGCAACTTTTCGACACATCCTCGCTTGGGAGACACACAAAACACCATACTTTTTTCTGAAATCTTCCTAAAGCAGTACTACCAACGGGTTTCGTGGCTCGACTCGCGTCTACTCGACATCTCACGATGTCAGAGAGGTATATTGTAGCTGGAAGCCATTCTACTTTTATAGATAGACTATAATTATTAATTCCGATGATTCAAAAGCACCTAGTCGCCGTCACATTGGGAAGCATAATTAACAATTTCAGAGAGGAGATTCGTAGTATGGAGTAGAAAACAAGACATTTTTGATCAACACCGTTATTCGAGTGCTTTCCTGAAGTAAATTTCTTCCTTGGTCAGGCTCCCTGCCAGAAATTCCTATCACTATCCATGTGAGGCCGTACTGAATGAAACTCCTACTCGGAGGTTATGACAAGGAATTTAACACATTAACAATTCAGTTGTGGGTAAACGTGTCGATTGTGATTGTCGGATTAGTGAAAATCAGTGTGCTCTTTCTCAGTTCCAATTCGGAAACCGATTAAAGACGGGTTTTAAGAGGTGCACCAGACTTTGAGTAAACAGGCAACTGATATGTTGCCATATCGCCTCATACGCATTTCATTGCCGAACACATTTTGAATCTGCAATATTTTGTTGACATAGATGTTGGCGATAAGGACAGGTGATATCCCCAATTAGACGTTTCAGTGAAAGAAAAGGTATGTGTCGTGAAAAATGATCAGTACGCTACACTGAACTCTTTTGTTTCATTCTCTTCCTGTTAGCGTACTGGTCATGGGTTCCATTTATGTTGATATCTCTAGTGGTACACCAATCTACTACATTAAAAAGCTAAAATGATAAAGTTTTCGATGTCGATCAATCCCTGAGTAATACACCTTGCAGCCGACTTCACCAAGCATCGTCGGAAGTGATGGAAAGCATATTTGGCTCATACAATGACTCACGGTGGCCTAACGATGTATCGAACCAGTGGTGATATCCTCCCAGATATCTTTGGTAGCAATTTCAAGACCCCGGAAGGACGGAAGGCTTGATGAGCCTGTGGAGCAAAAGTGGACCAACGTTTATTGCGGGCCTCCTCTAGCTTAAACGGTTTAACTGTAGATAACTTTCTGATAAGGATTTAGACAAAAGTACCTTAAAGAATTCTTCTGATGTTGAACTATAACAGCGATCAAAACTAGCATTGAACTGACACCAATATCAGAGTCAGGTTCACCACGTCGTGCCACAGAGCCTGCTTAGTACTGTGCATCTATTACAATAAGTGATATTTGTCGTTAACCGATCCGCTTGCTTTTTAAAGCTAAAAGTCAGACAAAATTCCTAATGATCGACTCATATAATATCAGTTGTATAGAGATAGAGATGTTAAAGCATAGAGCGTACGATAGCCATATCACTGAAGAGGAGACAAACTTTCGTGAAGCACCATGCCTTAGTGGCTTTGGATTTTTGGATTTGCCGCATATTCATCCGTTGCTACTTACGCCAGCAGCAAGAAGTCCTTGACATCCTAGGTGGTCACTAATCACGCAATGCCATTATTTACAGGCAAACGTGGGGTAATTAATGGCTATTCATAAAAATGTACTGCTGACTCCGAATTTTACGTGCTAGAGAACTTTTTCGTAGGCCTGGCGAGAATCACTAGCAGGTGCCGCGGTATGTTACTTTAGTCGTGGCGCAATATCTTTCCAGCTCGGTTTTTGCTTTATGATCGCTTGTGTTTCAGACAAAGAAGTACCAACCATCAATCCAGATTAGCTGTGCTCTGCTCAGTTTTTGAAATCTATTAAACCCTTAGATTGGAAAACTAAGATTTTGAAAAAAAGACATTTTTTCGGACTGGTTACTAAGCAAATGCTGGTCAGTTAATATGATGTTTAAAAGCTTTTTTTTCTGCCCCTTTGACCTGTTACCTTCATGGCTCTCTTGACTTCCTCAGTTCTACGAATATTTCAAAGTACACTGGACGTGAATTGTCGGAAGTTGTGGAAATTCTGAAATTTGATTTACTGGATGCCGGAAGGCCGTTTGTACATACGCTGATCTTCCACTGAGTAGCTGCAGTATTCTTTACATCTTTCCATCTGGTAAACAGAACATAGAATACACAGAAATAGACTTCACTGAGTTTGCAACAAATTGTGCCTTGTCTCTGTTTTCGAGATTGACACATACTTTCCACGTATATGTCATACTTTTGCAAACTTGTATGGCTACACTTGCTGAAATTGTCGATTCTATCCTCTGCGTCGATTTGACCAAAACCTTACGTTTACATAACTGAAAAAGGGCACTGGAGGTCGCTCGTATTTGCTTCCAACAAGCTAATCTCTTAACTCTTTTATTTACTGCCTTTTTCTTCTTAATGGCAGGGTATGATGTGAAATATAACTCGTATGAAGTGCTGAGATATCTGCAAAACTCCTGACCACAGGTGTATGCAGTGGAGAACGAACACGCGCTGTTGTCCTTGCCGGGGAGCAGCGCACTTCACCACTACACCATCCGGGTCCTTCGCTTTGAATGTATCTCAGCTAGTCTCTTGAGACAAAGAGAGACAGAGACAAACTAATCTCTTGTCTGACGACTCCTAATAAGCTCCTGATCAGTATGTTTTCACTTCAAAACATAGCACAACCTGTTACCATGTTGTCTCCAGAAACAATAACAAAAGACTTATCTCGTTGCCCACGAGGAAGTAGCCTATTTATGTAGGACATAATTGAGGAATTTGCACATATATCAAGCTTTCCTTAAAATTACAACCACGTTAGACATTAAATGAGCTACCAAAAGCTGTAAGGGTTATGGTGACGAGCTGTTCCTGCAAGACACAAACTCTAGCACTGGAGTCTTTTACCACTCAACTGGTAATGGATCTTATGATGATCAAATACTGCTTCATCAAATTTATTCTGATGAGGATATTCAGCTCACTAAACGCCTATAGAAAATAAATAGTCCTACAGGAATTATTATATCCTTTGCAAGTTCATCGTTGGCCACTGAAATGATGTAATCAAGACGATACAGTCCACCTATGGAAATTCACAGTTCAAAGGTTTCTTCTTGATGTCTGAATTGTAAATCCGATTTAAAGCGCCATAACGAAATTTAGCAGATTAATCCCAGCAACGGTCAATATGTGTGTTCTTCTCAAGCAGACAAGAGGGTGTAATATTTACTCCAAGATGACCAATATTTCGACGAATTTTTCAATCATCAGAGCCTGTAAAAGGTCACATTCACAAGCATTCCACTCAGTAAGAGCTTGTTTCAGACCATGACAGGATATGCTCAAGAGATAAGTCTCAACAACATGGCAAGCATTACTTTTAGAACAACGGTTGTCTTTTGAGAAATTGAAGAAAAGCGTCCATTAGCTCGAAGTATCGCGCGAAGTCACGTGTGATTATAATACACTCTTCCTTGCCGCTCATTTTCGGGTTCATGGAATTGATATGAAACGGATGAAGAGTTTGTGCGCCTATGCTTTACAATCCTGTGTGAGGATCGTGCTTTTGGTCTCGAAATCTTCTTCGCTATGCCTTTTTGTTGTATACGTGCGTAGTCTGTCCACACAAATGTTCCTTTATACGGACACGGAGTGCGTCTCTCCACGCTTTAAAAGAGACCAGGTATTCTGTAACCGAACTCAGGTAACTACCGCCTCTGCCCTTTGGGCGAATTTTAAAGTTTTCTACCATGCATACATTGCCATACAAGCGATTTCGAACTAAATGATTAGATTAAGTGTTCGGTGGTAGTTCAATGGGTGCCATCAATTCCTCTCGACAGCCTTTTTCAAGCATCCTTGTATAGCGACACTTCGTTGGAAAAAAGTAGTCTGGGAAGTGCTACGCACATAATGCATAAGAGGACTGGCAATGGGATAGCGCCTGACACTGACACCGGTCATCCTGCCATTGCAACCTTGTCCAAAATAGACGCCCCGGTACTCGATCTCTGACCACTCGTGTAGGCATATCGATGATCCTTGCGTCATTTGCTAGGTTAAGACATAAAAGCACTGTCCTAAAAAAGAGTTTAGCGAGAGGAAGGCCTTGTCTAATCTACTTTTTATTTCTAACGAAGGTATAAAGAGAATGTTAACTTTTTTATTTACTGCTCGCTACAATTTTTCGACTACATTCGCTCGTTGTGATTTCTACAACAGCCTCAGCATAAGTAGGAGCAATGCGATTTGTGCTCCGTAAGTCAATCCCGTTGACGGGTGATTGCTGATGATAGTGGTAGATAAAAACTAGCTTAGAGAAAGACAAAACGAAGGATTCGCATGGTGTGGTGGTGAACGCGTTAACTCCTGGAAAGGGAAATAGTGTGTCCGATCACTACCACAGGCACCTACAGTTCAGAGTTTTGCAAATATCTCAGTAGCACTATGGCTATAAAGACATACTTCTCTTCCACTGATAGGCTAACACAATGTTCACACACAACTTTATTCGGCTACCGTTTCGGTGCCCTCGCCTTCTTCAGAGCCGCGTTGATCCGAGTCGACTACTGTCCACAACCATTCTTTCTCGTGGTGAGTGTCCTAGAAAATATTGATTATTTACACTAAAATTAAATGATGGTGTGTTTTGAAAGTATTGATTTGCTATACGCCAGCCGACTTACATGGCCCACTGTTGACGAATGCATTGCCATCACGAGAGCAGGTCAGCAGATCGTAGTCGATGGCAATAAATCGACAACCGTCCTGCATAAGAGGGCACCGACCACGGGGGATACTTCATTCTAGTGGTGCTCTATTCTGCATCTGATTTAACTCGCTGCGATCACGAAGACCCACATCGCAAAAATGAAGAAAGGCCGTGGACAATCCAGTTAAATCAGTCCGGCTCTGAAGAAGACGGATGTGTTGAAACGTTAATCGAATAAAATCTTTATCAACCTGGTGCTAGCTTGTTAATCAAAACAAAGGGTGAAGCTCTCGGAGTTGATCAATCCGTGATGGATGCGGGATGCAATCGACTCCACTACACATCGTCGGAGGTGATTAATTGCATATCTGGCCTTTACGATGTCTGATAGTAATTCGCCAATCCCAGACGGATGGAGGGCTTGGTGACCCTGGGCGCTGGGATCGATCCCATGTGCATTGCAGTGCGTCTTCGACCACGACACACGCCTCTATAACGAATGGTTACTTGGAGAAGTCATTTGTGTTGGAGTACTATGGCCGGTATGGTATCCGTAGAAGGTACGACCCGCTTTGTGAACCCTTTCGCTACCAATTGATTGCTTTTCCAACACAGATGTTGTGGAAGGCATCTGTCGGAAAATGCTCTGCCTTAAACTTACAAATCCATCTTCGAATGGGATCAACGACAGGAACTTCAAGTGGGAATTTCTATAGAACTGTAGTTGTCAACCCATCGAGTTCTCTGGTTATCGAAATATTACTGTCTATTGTTGAAAAAGCAGCAAGTTTACAGCAACAACAAATTTGGCTTCGTCATGTATGCGTTCAGGAAACAAATAGTGCTGGTTCTTTTTTGGCCATTAAAGGTAAACCTTCGATAGCTGGGTGAATTATGGGGTCAAGAGCATCACAAATCCGTAGAAAAGGCCTTGCTCTATGCATATAAGCGCACAATATTGTGAGAACTTACCACATTTTTTTTACTATGCTCATCTGCGAATGAAATCTGTATGTATCTTCTTACGAACTGCCTTTTTTAGCCTACACGAAGTTGGTATAGATGCTCTTACTGTTGTTGCTGTCTTTGTTCAATGGCTGACGTTTCGGCGACTTCGCCTTCCTCAGACCCTTGCCGTTGGACCACCAGTGTGTTCTTCACAAGGGATGATCGAACTCGAGATCAAATCGAAATCACTATTGGATTTGGAGGAATTTTGCCACTTATGTTAAATGTATTGCGCTATTTCTTACATCCACCCGACCCACACAATAACCACTATATGTCATTACAACTGTTAACACAAAGAAATACGGTGAATTACTGGTTAAAAGTCGGAATTTGTGTATTCAGATAAAAAGAGAGATGCCGGTGTTCTAAATACACCTGCAAAATTTTGGTAACTATACGAAGTTACGAAGATTAACTTACTTAACTTAACAAGCTCATAGAACAGAACTTATATTTATCAACCTCGTGTAAGCTTATCGAAGAAAGAATTCGTAGAGGAGACTTTGTTCCATCCCCCTACGAATTTAGCAACTCTTTTGTCGTAAAATTCTCATTTTGGCAATTTCAACTTATTATTTACTGCTTACTACAATTTTCACGGCAGGCTATTATGCGAAATACAACCACAACGGTTCCGAGATATTTGCAAAACTCTGTAGCGCCGGTGTCTGCGGTGGTGAATGAACGCGCTGTTGTCCTTTCCGGGGAGTAACGCGTTCACCACCACGCCATGCGGGTTCTTCGTTTCGCCTGTCTCTTAGCTAGTTCCATCGATCTCGGCCATCAGCAATCACCTGTCTGGGGGATTGATCAGGGCAGCCCAAATCGGCAATGAACCCAGTTAAGCTGAGGTTAAATCACAATTTTGACTTATTATTTACTGCCTACTCGTTTTAAGGTTATTAAGTGTGAAAACAAACTCGCAAAAAGTAGAAATCGGAGTAAAAAATCCCGTGTATTTTTCGCGAAATATCTAGATTCTGGACATTTTTATATCGGATGACAAAGTCCATCATGTGCTGAGCTATGGTTCTCTAAAGGCATAACTGCTTTCGTGGTCGTATGAATTGGAAATGAAGATCAATTAGTATGTTCAAATATGGGAAACACTACAAATTGGTGGGACTATCTATAATTCTTATTGGAGAAATCGGAGTCATTGTTCTGCTTTTCTTGAAGAGTGTTCAAGAAGGTCGCTAGAAGATCGATATACGCGCTTAGTCTTGGGAAGTTACCGTTTTTCCATACCTCTTTTCTCACTTTCTCCTTTCTACCTCTTTTTGCTTTTTCCTTTGCACCACTATTCTCATCCAAGCGACTTACATACCTATACTTCATTTCCTTATTTATCCTTTTGGATTAATTTTAATCGTGAAGAATTTAATAAAAAGGCCTGGAGCCATGCAAACTGAAGACGAATTGAACCTCGTCCTCGATCGACTTCTCAAAAAGAACGACAATGAGGAAATTGGGGATTTGAAGGATAACGTCGAACCTCCTATGTATTCTGTCGAAGAGCCTGACGCAAGTGAATCGAAAGGGATGAAAACCTTAGTAAAGTCAACTGTTAGTGGGTGCGAACTGTAAGAATCTTCGACCATAGACATTCCGGCTGTGTATCCATTCATCTTGCCTCATTGCGAAGAACATATATTTTTGCGGCAAACTTTTAAGAGCTGGTTCCTTCGTGTCACTCAAAGATAGAGTCACATTTTGCCACTACTATTCCACTTAAAAACCATAAGAGCGTGCGAGAAGTTAGAGGTGCTCTGCAATAGACATGGATTCCATCCCGTGCCCAGGCTCACTAACCATCCATCGAGCGATGCTCCAACGAACATCCCGTCGTGGACACCGTCTCAAGTCATCGGCTCTGAGGAAGACGAATACGTCAAAATGTTAGTTAGATAAAGTTCTTTATCAACCAAGTGCTAGCTTACCAGTGAAACAGCACAGCACAGCTTGTTTAGTCATACCAGGGTATGGGAAAGTCGGTTTGTGAAAAAAAAAAACTTTATTCGGCAAGAGCAACAGGGCTACAAGAAAGGATAATTGTGGACAATCGACTCGGATCAATCTACTTCTTAAGAATGCGAAGGAGGCGAAGCGTTAAACATTTTCATATAAATCCTGTTAATGATAACTTCTTATCAGCTCATCAAAAAAACTGTGAATTACCGAGCTGAGGTTAATAGAAAGTCGGTTCTGGAAGTTCTTAAATATTTAAAGTGAAGAACAGAAAACCACGAAATTGAAGACATGAAATTCCCCAGTTTTTGGCGAAATACAGCAATAGAAAGCAATAACGAGCTCATTCAATATTATCACCACACAACAAATCGGAGGGCTTGAAATTCACAAGTAGCTATCCAACTCCAGCAACTCTGGAGGTGTCAGCTCGGAGCTGCACGAGTAACATCGATAGAAAAAGCTGAAACAAAAACAAGCAGTAATAGGCATTAGAACCGGTTCCTAAGTATTAGTATAGATGGTTTACTGGTTTATTCTCCCAAAATCTCATGTTCTTGCACTAATAAGTAGTCGTACAACACTCAATTCAAACAAGAGTGAATCCAAAGCTCAACTCCGTTGTAACACCCTGGTCAGGCTTTTTACACGCTACCTATCAAGAAGATTCCTAGTTAGCGGAAAATAAGGATTGCACTGTTCACTACAAAGAAAACCAGTACGACATTGGCATCTGTCACTCAGTTACCCACTGTTTGTCTTCTACAAGCTCTTTAACCAAGTAACCAAGAAATAACACATTCACCAAACTAAAACCAAGCAAATAGAGCTTACAAAATTCCTCACGACAGATTTTACTAAAGAAGGAAAAAGTCTAGCTGTATACGACGAGAGCATTTCGAACGAAGTCCTATCCAAACGTATTATCCTATCCTATATCCTGTTAATATATCCTGTTATCCTATCCTATCCAAGTCCAGCACTGATGGACGATCATCCTGCTCGAGAAAGATGACCAAAGAGATTTCCGTAACTACCGTCCGATATGCTTGTTTAGTGCACTCTACAAGCTCTTCCCAAAGATTATCCCCCTGCCCAAATCAAGGACATTGGGTGAGGCGCAAACAGTCGAGCAAACAGGATTTCGAAAAGGATTTTGCTGCATGGACCACATCTAAACCGTGTCCAGGGTCATCGAAATTTGTCAGAAACACCACTTGCCTCTAGCCCTAATCTTTGTCGACGATTAGAAAGCGTTTGACAGTGTCGAAATGAATGTAATCCTATCAGCGCTTTTGGAGCAAAGAGTGGACTCGTCCTACATAAGGACTATGCCCGACTGTTATCGGAACTGCACTACGAAAACGCAGCTTTTCCATCGACCTCTTACCATACCCATAGGAAAAGGAGTTGGACACGCCGACACATTATCGCCAAAGCTCTTCAGTGCCGCACTGCAGTGGATAATGAAGTCATTGGATTGTGATGAGAAAGCCATACGTATTAATAGAATATTCCTATCAAACCTTCGTCTTGCCGACGACATTGTCATCTCCTCAAGAAGTACTAGAAAAGCAAAGGTGATGATCAACGAGCTCAATGAAACGGGGAAAAATCGTACTTCGCATAAATCGAAAGAATACCCTGTTCATGAAAAACCTATGGTGCGAAGGCGAAAAAATTGAATTGGATGGTTCTCTCATTGCAGAGACCACCTCATACGTTTACCTTGGGGCGATCGATGAACATAGAAAACAACATGGAGGAACTAGATAGAAGAAGGAGAGCAGCTTGGGCCGCATTCGGGCCTCTCAAAGAAGCCACCGACCAACTGAAGGACTCGAAAATCCGCGCTCGTCTCTTTGATTCTACGGTCCTCCCAACGCTCTGTTATGCTGCTGAGACGTTGGTTGATACTTCAATTACGTCAAGATTACTCCGCACTACACACAGAGCACTTGAGCAATGTCTTCTGAAATATAACCGGCACTCTCAACATCTAGCCGGAACGCGAAGCTCTGACCTTCGAAATCTGCCACATCTTCGAGATCCAGGAGAATATACATCGACAGCGAAACATAGATGGGCCGGTCATACAATGAGAAAAACAGACAACAGATGAACGAAAAGAACAGTAGAGTGGACTCCAAGAGAATTCAAACGTCTTGAACGACCACCTACACGTTGGGCTGTCGTGTTCGTAAACAAAGTTAATCGGCTGTACCAGCAGCTGCTGTTGTTTTACAGATCACGGTATGAGACTCACAAGCGCTACCATGCTCGAGCAAGACCACCACCATGGACTACGATTGCTAGAGAAAGAAACGAATGGCATATGTGCTGGGGTCCCACACAGCTCGTGAAGACGGGCCAAGTATCCAAGTAAGTTCTTATTAAAAAATAGCGGGACTAACCGACACACAACACCTTTTGCATTTCATGAACGTAATTAGTCAGGACTTTGAATGAAGCTGGAGATCTGACTGTTAGAATTCCACAAACTCAGCGTACCTCTTCCCAGTACACAACGATCATTGATGAGTTAAATCCAAGAGTTAACCAAGTGGGAAGAATTCTGGCAGACTTAGAAATCTCACATAATAAGAAATTAATCTTCAGTTGTATCTCAGTAAAATGACAATCACAGGTGACTGACTGGTTTCTCAAACCCTATCCACAGCCATAAATAGCGGATGGTTCAAATATGTGTATAATAATGGAGAATTCGACATATCGAAAAACATGACCATATTTTTTCGAAGAATTGCAGACGGAATGATTTACCAATTCCAGCTCTTACTTACTGCCTAATCTCTTCTCAAGACAGGGTACGACGTGTAATACAATTGCAAAAGTGTTAAGATATGAGCAATACTCTGGACCTCAAAATGGCTTCGGAACACTAAACGTGGCGTTCGCTTTGCCTTCTTTTGAGTCGTGTTGTTACTCTGTCGGTGGTCATCGACCATACGTTAACGGAGACGATTTCACCAATTTCACTCTGCAAGGAACTGACATACCGCTATGCCATCTTTTCGGAACATACAGCGCACACATCACATTTGTTTGGTTACGGAAGTTTCGTGATGTACACAAAAACTTGGTGCAAACATCAACAATGTAAACAGTGCACACCAACACCTACAGCTACAGAGACATGGAATGTACTACGGGAAAAAACTTGGAGAAGCCTGACCAAATGGGACGTTTCCTATTCAAATTAGATAGTACTGAGGAAATGTACACAATATTGAAAATTCACCTTCTCAACATCATTCAGGCAAGCTATACGCACACCATTGCACGCCATATTATACCTTTCTACTATCAAAACATGCATGACGACTTTAATAACTCTACATGAATAAAGGAAACGAACGTTACAGTTCCAAAAATTAAGGACTTTTCTTAAATAAAGTTACAATCGTAGTGACAACCACAAATGACAATAAACAAATAGGATGTAGAAATATGGATCTAGTGACCAATACATCATAACACGTGTAACTGCTTGTTATAAAAATGCAGATCATGAAAACTGACTCCACGTAAATTCTCGAACGAACACGTTATCCGAAACGAATACGGTATACGCCAATAACTTACGAAATCAAATCGGAATCAAGTTCAAAACTATGGAGCTATACCGTCGAAAATCAACCACTCTCATCACTACTCCGGATTTGCCTTTTCTTCTTAACCGGAGCCGAATCACTGTCAACACTAATGTCATGTGATTTCCGTGATTGCGGTGCGCTATCGCTATCTGATGCACCAATGAGCGGTCCACCACCAGATCCACTATCCGATTGTTCATCATCAGAATCCATAACATTCTAAAGAAATTTATGGAGTTGTTACATCTCAGCAGCGTTTTATCAGCATATTAGTTGGTCACGAACTTCAAGTCATCTATCTACTCAGCAAATGATAGCTAATATTTCAATGGACGTATAAAAAATGCTTGATCAATCGTACTTCGCATATGCTACCAAAATTTAGAAATGGAAGAAAATAAAGAGCATATATGTGCTCCTCAGCTCATTGGAGCATAAAGAACGCGCAACAGGATCAAAGCAAAAGCTGTACTGAACATGGAAACGGTGCGATTGATGATTCCACGTGTTGTTAATTTGCGTAATATTAGGCATTTTCCGGAGAAAAGTTTTCACTTGACTAGGATGCTGTAAATCGTTTAACTACCTCGCTCGACAAATCACACATCCCAAGCTTAGTCATCCACTCAGGTTTATGGAGAAATCATCATAGCGCAAAACGGGTTATTTGAAAGATAGCTAATAATCAACGAAAAGAATGGCCCATACATTATTAATTACATTTGAAAAACTGTGCCTAACTACTGGTACATAGCAGGACAAAATCTTGTGTAAGCTCAATATCAAGGAACCTTATGGACGCGCATGTATTTCTTGAAATTACAGACATTTTAGAAAACCGAATCAGTGGTAGTACAAAAGAACGTACTACTAGCAAAAGCGATTGAACCTTGCGCAAAAACGGAAAATCAGATAACCTGGGCAGAAGCATGTTTGCTGTGCAATGGAAGAACACCACAAAATTCACTATACCTAGGCGTAAGCATGTAAAAGAGACTGTAAGAATACTATTTTAGGGTCGAGTTCACATATTTTACGCAAAAAAGCACTAGATGTTTTTCAGTAACCATTTCATATGTACAACAAAATTTTTGTTCTCTAAGTGAATTATCGTTTCTTCGCGTCTATCCCCAGTTCTGAAATTCGATATTTCCACCTAGAAGCTCAGATAACACTGACTGCAGGTCAAGGCAGTGCCTAATGAGCTATCTTTGGCCACATACTCTCCAAGTACAGTGAAAAGGGCGTCATACAAAAGATGTATATGTTCACCCTTTAGCTGTTTGGCCTCATAAAAGTTTACCGCATCATCGTGGCTAGGTGTTCCTGGGTGTTACACTGCGAGGTACTGCGGGGAGATTCAACCCCCTGGCAAGGTCTACCAAGCTGAAAAGGAGTCCGGAATTTCCATCGGAAAGCCTAGCTAAGAGTAAACCAATACCAGTGTCCATCACCGTCCTGGTATCAAAGTTGCATAGTGGCAAATCTCCCTCTGATCCACGAGGGATGCGACTGCCTGTGGTGGTGACGACCTGGGGTGGGTTTTGGCCAAGTTGATCTCGGGACTCCAGGGAACCACAATGGCTAAAGCAGTAAAATTCCAAAAAGACGGAAATAATGCTGGGGCTCGTACAACCTGTGAGGACGGGCCATTCAAGTATCAAGTAAGTTAGCTGTTTGGGCCCTTCGAGCAAAATAATCGGTGTGTACTAACACAATGGAATTCACTGGTGATCGCTCAAAGCCACTCCACGATTATTGCAATTGTCGTTCAGGTGATTAGCAACTATGTTTCGCCATGATTTACTTTCCTATTACCTTTTTCCGTCGTTGGCGAGGAATGCTATCGTCAGAATCTTCTGAATCGGTGATTCTTGGAGGTCTTGGACTGTCGTTGCCTGGATCTTCAGGCGCGTGGACTGGACCGCCATCAGAAGAGTCCTCGTCAGATGAAAGAAACGCTCGGCTTTTAACTAAAAATAATACGATGTTTATTCTCTTCATTCAATGCCACGAATAATCTTCACACACTGTCAAGGATAATGCATACTCTTAGAAGATTGTTTCTGTGAAAGCTTTGCCGCTGATTTACGCTCTGCAGCTTCCTTCCTTCTTCTACGACGTTCTTGAGCAGATTCGTCCTCTTCTGAAGCACTACCTGTTTCAGCTGCCCGCTTCTCACGTCGCTTTCTCGACATCTTCTTTGATAACTTCTGCATAATATGAAAACTTTACCGGAACACTTCAAGGAAATATTTACTTCTTGAGAAAACTAACTCACGTCTTTACGACGTCTCTCACCACCATCGGCACCTTCCTCTCCATGCCAACTGCCCATGTCAGAGCTGTCGTTGACAAATTCGTCACCAACATCGGCCCTTCTCCTTCGACCACTGCCAGCACTTCGTCCTCCTTTTTTTTCATCAACCAACTAAAAAGCAATATAGATAATACAATACGATAAAATATAAACCCAAAACTACGTAAATTTAGGTTTAATTTCCCACTCAACTCCGGTATCCGCAAAAGATTCTTCGTCATTTGCACATATTCGTTTCTCATATTTGCCATTGACGCTTGCTTTTCTCGAAGTTCTTTCTCACGCTCCTCCATTTCTTGTGCAAGTTTCCTCCGTAAAGCCTCTCTTTCCTATGAATCGGTTATTTAAAAAAGCAATAAGAGTACACAACAGTAACACTGAATTCGATAATGAATAAGACTTACAGCTTGCTGCTTCGCTCGTTGTCGTTCATCCTCTTCATCTCTTTGTTGAGCACGCGCTAGGTATGTCTGCGCTTGTCTCAATAAATCAGTACATGCTCTGGCCTCTTCACCAGCATGTGTTCGTGAAACATAACGAGAGCTAGCCAATGTGTCATCACGAGTCGAAGCAATGAAAGAGAACATTCTATAAACATGAGATATCAGTCAAACCATGGTAAAGCTTTGTGATAAAATCGAAACCTCTATTACAAAGTTCGTAACGTTCCTCTAACGTAGTCACAGAGTGAACTCACCTTTCTGCGGTTTTTAAATCAGCCATTGCACCTCTTACTTGCATCGCGGTTGACTTGACCTCTTGTAACACTTCAGTAGCCGTTAGTTTAAGAATAAAAGCATAGTTGAATTTAATCAAAACATTATCAGGAGCTTCCATCATTGCCTGGAACATGAAAAATGCAGAATTAAAAGCAGTAAGATCGTGGTGCAAATATGTTGCACTGAGTAGTATTTGATCCACCGTGTAAACTCAGTGCACCGTCAATGAATGAAGAGATGAAGACATGGAATGAAGTAAAAGAATCTGACAGGATCAGGATATCGGCAAATAGTGTAGAAAGCTCCATGCAAAATGTTCCGATCCCTCCTTATCAATAGTAATTTCCACACGTCGACATTCTACTGACTTAATGGTGGAAAAAACAGAGCTTTTGCTAGAAAGACAAAAATTTCTTTATTTTACCAATATGAAGCTTCGATTTTCTGTGGCTCACTAAACGTATTTCCTTAATTTTTTTTGCATCGAGACCACTATTTCGAACATCAGAACGACTGAACAGTCAAAGGTTTTGTACACCAGAACAGGGTGGTGCTTTCCAATGTTACGTTGCTCGGTCCAACCATGTTTGCGTTGGAAATTTTGAAAACTTAAAATTTCTTTTTAAATCTTCGTAAATATTAATTCTAAACATTTTTCTCAAAACTGAGGAGTAGGGAAATTATAGGTACCATTAAAACGATACAGTAAAGCCTTTTCTATAGATCTATGAAGTTCTAAACTCAACAACTGCAGTTGTCGTAGAAATATTGGCACTTCTTAAAAAATCAATATCGCTGTGTCATGTGTTAAACAGAAGTAAAAAATCCTAGGAGAACAGATTGACTGAACATGTAACATACGTTTTCCAGTGCGTGAAGACTATCGGGCAATCTTCCAGCTTTATAATATGCTCTTGCAAGATAAAGTAAAGCTTGATGATCTTGTTCTTTAGAGAACTTCTTTATAGCGTTGGAATACCTGAATTGGCTGCGTAAACACCAATAAATGCTAAAAATCCTAGGAAGAAGAAAACCAAGCAAATTCCTGCTATATTTCTAACACTCCAGTACACTCACGATCAAAACATAAAGGTTTAACTCACATTTGTAAAGCGGGAACATACTGGCCCAGTTCGATATAAACATGAGCGATATTCATCCAAACATCGTAAAATTCTGAGGTAGCCTCACGAACTTGTGCAAATATATCACGGGCATCTTGCCACATTGACTTGGAAGCCAACACACATCCTGAAATTCTTAAAATAACTTTCGAAAAATCTCTTAAGAATAATTAATACCAATTTCAGTAAACGGAAGACTAATCGGCACGAAATGATGACTGCTACTATATAAGAGGTTACCAATTCCATTTGCCGCCCAAATATTCTTTGGTTCAATCTTCAGCGCTTTCCCAAACATCTGAAGTGCACGGTCCATATACTTCGTCTCTTGACCCTAGTAATAATTATGGTACAATGATTCATATTACCTACCCATAAACAGGCTAATTCCAAACAAAGCTAAAATTGTTTTAACAACAGGCAAACACAACGAGTAACACCTAATCACCCCTCCAACAGCTACTTTCTCTTAAAAAATTCGATCCTAGGAATTGCTGCATGATGTACAAGCAAGATACTTCCGATTTATGAAAGGAGCGCGGTCACTAAGATAAAAGAATATTTTAGCTTGACAAGCATTACACTTTCCCCAGTCGTACTGAATTTTATTAAACGAATATGATTACATGATGAACGAAGTCTATCAGGGGACAGTCACCTAATACCGGATATCAAGATGATACCGCTCCGCGCCTGCCTACGATACAACCAAAAAGATCTTCGTTCAGTTCGAGAAGTATGCGACGAAGGAATACCATTGTGCCCATTATTTGGCGGACAACCTTTGGAGGAGAATAGTGGGTGAGTCACTGTTGATTTGCAACTCTATTAGGTCAAATCCTAAAGCAATTCTGCAGAGAAAATTCGAAAGCCTGTTAAGTGAATCGCATAACACGGCTTCAAGAAAGCATATAAACACCGCTAACGAAAATCAAAGGAGTCATGGTAGAGTAAATAATGTTCCAGAAACGTGAAAACTTACCGCGTCAGAGTTATGATTTTTAAAATTAGAATTGAACCCTAGTTTTTTACCAACCCAACCCATTCCTAAAAAAACTTTTAGCAGGTTCGCGTGCAGTTTACATGAAGAATGAGAATGAACAACAAGAATAGGGGGTATTACCACCACCACAGTTTCCTTAAGCGTTCCTTAGACAACAAGACTCTAACAATGAAGATGATAGCAATTTTCGTGTTTCTGCAGACGAAACTCTCAAAATCCCTAACCACTTCTGTGACAAAAAGCTTCGTTCCAACCCTATAGCAGCACAAGTGTGGTACGCAACAGCTACGAGAACTAATAAAAACAAAACGTGTTGGACTATCAATTAATGGATGGAGAATTTGTAGTTATTTCTTGTCTGCTAGCTGTTGAGATAACAGAGAAACATCTTAAAAACGTAATTGAACACGGAATTGAGAAAAGTGGCAAAAGTGGGTAGTTTAGAACCACAAGTTATTACGCAACTTAAAATTGATTTACAACATGTCCCGTCCAACACTTATCAAAACTCATAAGTCGGCATCCACTGATGATTTGGCGTCCACCGACCCCATCCAACCTTCAACGTTAAACTCATGATTAGTTGTGTACACATTCCTACGGATAGAACAACGTTGTTTATAAACCTGTTACTCATCCATTTGTTGAAACACATCCGTCTATCTCATGGATATCCAAGTGTTCGTGATAGTCTAGGTAACACGCGTCCTTACAACGGGTTAGTGACGGAGTCCTTCCACGTTACTGCCCTTTGTGCTAACGCCTTGAGTGATTCCGCAATGCAAGCCATCAGCGAGCTTCTTGTGCACCACGAAAAGGTAATAAACACGTATGGCTTCTCGATTCAGCATCTCATGGCCTTTCCAAAGGTGTGCTTAAAGTGCCCGGTCTTAAGATGGTCCCGGAAATATTAGGCACAAACTGGAGGGTTGGCAATGGGAAACCAAGTCTTGTTATTGCCTTTATGTCTAAGGTGGAAGCACCAGTAATCGATCTCCGACCATTACTCCACTGCAGATGATCGTTTTGTCATCTACTCATACAAGAGGAAATGGAGATATCTTCTCAGTTATTAAATGAACAGTCAGAGTACATAACACTCACCCAAGATAAAGCGAAACAAAACTGGCTTCCATTTCTGAGTATTCAAATTAGGCCGAAAAATTATCCGAAAATGGCTACATCACCAAGTAATACCGAAAGCCAAGTAACAAAAATATACAGGTTCATTACCTCTCTTCTCAACTATTACACATAAAAGGAGAGTTTGTGAGAAACACGTCTCAAACAGCCATTAGTGCGAGCACAGTAAGAGAGCGGAAGGAAGAATCCTTAAAATCGGGGCGGCAAATAGCTATTTCCGATGGTTAAGTAACTGTAGCTCCTCCGAACAGGCATAGGAAAAGCCACGATAACTCTAGTAAGAATAAGTTCTCGTTTATCCCGTCCTCCATTTTTAAAGAAATAAGTCAGCTATAAAAAGGTACTTAAAAGAGCCAGCGTAGAGAACTTGGTAAGAATGGTTGACATAAAAACCCCCAAACACTCTCAGAGGCCTGCTAGTTCGTAACCACCTGTAAGACCGCTTATGAACAACGCAAAATTGCATAAAATGCCCTAACACTAAAGACGGTGATAGCATGAGTTCGGGTACGGTTTATCTGATCTCCTGCAAAACGTGCTGGATAATACACTTGCGAAACTGTTAGAGCAGACTGCCTCCGTATAAAAGAACATTTATTCGGTAACTTCATTAGGGAGGGTGCATGTAATGCAGTGGTTAAGGGGGCTCTGCGAAACATATGGGACCGATTCCACTTTCTACGCCCATCAATTTTCCCATCTCTCCGAGGTAAACACATTGGTAGACTATTGCGAGACACTGTATAGGCCAAATATGCATTCAATCACATCTAGCGATCTCTGGTGAAGTCGAAAGCATGGCGCATCCACTAGGGATTGGTCGACCCCGACAGCTTTATCCTTTATTTTATACGCCACTTGGCTCGTAAAATATACAGAGAAATAACGAAGATTTTGAAGTAAAAGTCATTATACTCTCACAGTATACCAAAACATCAGTGCGTGAAACTCTTAAAACGCTTTAGACACATTTCAAAAATCCAGAAACGAACAGCAAGGAGGAGTGTCTTACTATCACGCGTGACCTCGCTGTACACCTCAGGCTGATTTTTCAATTTAGGGCAGGCACACTCCTCATCCATGTAAGACTCTGTGCGGGTGGTCTCCGCTTGATAATTTAAAGACTTACAAAGAACAAGACGACGAGCGTTTAAAGGAAGATACTTGTTATGAGAAGACAAATTTATGCATTGTACTAAAATTTATCGGTCACGAAGGTGCTAGACATAGCAGATTGCATATCAATCTGACCTTTATAGGCTCTGCAGAAGGCGAAATCGTCGCAATATATCAGCTATTGTGAATAAATAAATGCTCTTGTAACAACTTCGTGTTTGTTTATCAAGTAAACTTTGAATTATATTAGGTGGGCCCTCATAGTGTTAACATAAGAATTCAGTTCATAAAAAGTGCAGAATTAGAACTGTGATAACATACTTGGATATCCGTCTTTTTTCGACCAAGATTGAACAACATCTCCATCCAAACGTTTCCCAATGATACCCAAGAATACGCATCCTCTTTATCCATTTTGTTCAAAACTTGTTCGAACTTCTTCTGTCCAGGACCCCATCTAAAAAAACTCACTTAATCACTAGAGCTCTTATAACAAGTTTGACAATAATGTGTGATTGAAAAAGCAAAATTCAACTAACTCGTGTTTGGACATGTGTAGATTTCCAATAAGGACCCATGAATCAGCATTATTCTGATCTACGGACATAGCTTCTTTGAACCATACTGATGACTCGTAAATCTGTCCTCGATCACGAGCTAGACACCCAAGACGAAGATAACCTGGTACGGTAAAACTATTGCATGGAAAACCAAGATCTGGTCCATTAGCATAATGTTGAAAAAAATTGGTGGTCACAGATTACTACTAAGTAGGCGTTTGTATCGTATAAAAATCAAAATTGATATGCGGAAAAGTATTGAATTATTCAGTTCTAATGAGAGTCTTAACTCTTTTATCTACTGCCTTTTTCTTCTTAATGGCAGGGTATGTTGCGAAATATAACTCGTATGAAATGCTGAGATATTTGCAAAACTCCGGACCACAGGTGTATGCAATGGAGAACGAACACGCGCTGCTCCCCGGTAAGGACAACAGCGCGTGTTCGTTCTCCATTGCATACACCTGTGGTCCGGAGTTTTGCAAATATCTAATGAGAGTATAATACGAATAAATTCCAAACCATACAATCCGTGTAGTTTTCCTGTTCTCTAAGAATCCCCTTGTAAAGCACTTCAGCATCCTCAAACAGACAAAGATGTTCCAAGCAGCGCGCAAGATTGTATCTCATCGTAATGACATAAGAAGACAATTTTGAGTCACAAAGATCTCCTTCCAAATCTTCCTGAAATAAACCGTGCAAACAAACAAGCATGTAGTTTAAATATACGCACTTTAAGTGGTAAATTGTATAGAAACCTGAAGCTTTGCTTCGGCAGCTTCGAAATATTCCTTTGCACGTTCATACTTCTCCATAGTCATATGCAATGCACCGATATTGTTGAGTATTGCTGCTGGAGCATCCATTTGGCCATCCTCACTTGGTTTAATCAGCTCACAAGCTGTTTCGTAAAGAGATAGTGACTTCTAAAACATTTGTTTAAAAAGTGGCCAAAACTTTATACGCGATACCTGTACCATGTTTGGCAGAAGTAATACTAGCCTGTGGGTCAACGCCTTCAAGTAGTTGTGCTAAATCGATTAGGACTTCCACATCGTTAGGGAAGACCTCTAAAACCTTCGTCAGCATTTCCCGAGCTTTCTCTTGTCGTTCCTATCATGAGTATAATTAAATATGAAAGACAGATGGCAAACAGACTACACAAGATCACTAACGCATTCGCAACTGCCCAGATTTTCCAGTCATTGAGGTGATTGAAAACATGGGAAAAATGTGTTCTAATCAATTCAAATCGAGATTCAAAAAAATTCCCATCAATCCATTAAAAAGATTTTAAGGTTGTTAACAAAAGTATAAATACGTAATCGCCATTACCACTGTACCAACATAGGCGAAGTATCATTGTTTTCGTCATTTTACTGTGGGATGAATAGGAGCGTCGATGCAGAAAAAGCGAAAAATGGACTTTTATTCTCCAGAAATTCAGAATTTGATCTTGATAGAATGGGAACCTAGAGTGGAAAACCTTTAACGTGTTGGCAAACATTTACCCTAATGCCCTTTCGCTTCGGTGGATGTAGTACAGTGGTTAAAAGTACCCTGCAACGCACAATTAATTGTTGGTTCGATCCCACACACCGGGCTAAGTTTTCCACAACTCGAGGTCGGCAAAATTGGTAAGACGGGATAGCAGCACTGACTTGGCACATTGGTAGGCCATTATGAATAAACCAGAAATGGATTCAAGCACCTCTACCGATATTTAATGAAGTCGAATGCATGGTGTATCTCTCAGGGATTGATCAATACCGAATGCTTTATTCTTCACCCTTTGAATTTTCTTTCATCTCAATTGTTAAAACTTACAATGAGCTCAGATGTAGTGGCTTAGTAGATGGTCTCGTAAAAAGTTGTCCTCTATGTCTAGGAATTCACAAGGAACCTTTCTTTTAAAAAACTCACTAACCAAAAATTCTGCTGGTAAATTGATAATTTGTTACAATTTATGATGAATCACCTTATCGTACGGAATGAGTCCGCAAATAAAATACTGGAATAAAACATAACTTGCAAATACTCGCGAATGAAGACTGCAATGCTACTGAGTGATTGACCATACAATAGCAATCTAACAAAATGTAAACAGTAACATATACATCAGGTATACTACAATGAAGGAGCAAAGTTTATTTTATAATTTTCAACCTTCTGGTTACCGATGGATTGTCATCTGTTGTCCGAAAACCAACAAGTCTGTAATCGACACGGAATTATGTGTCGTTTCACGAGGTAAGTAACTAAATAAAGGATAAAGCTCTCGGCGTTGATCAATTCCTCAGGAATGCGCCATACATTCAACTTCACTAACCATCGTTTAGGGGTAACTGAATGCATATCTGGCTTTTACAAAGACTCGCTGTGACCTACCGATGTATCAAGCCAACCCTACTATCCTCCTACACAAGTTTGGTACCGATTTGCCGATCTCGGAGGGATGGAGAGCTTGGTGGGCCAGAGGCGCGAGAATCGATGTCAGTTGTATTGCAGGACACCTCCGACCACTGCGCCACACCCGCTCTGTGCGCGTTTCACGCGGCAGGCAAAAAGAAATTGAAGCGTTTAGCGTCAAGAAAGTGGGACTTGAAAACACATGGACATGTATGGACATACGTTTACACGTTTCAGAATCAAAATGATAAAAACAAAAGAAAAATATGTCGCTCTATTAACAAACTAGAGTGATAAAGGAGAACGCACTGCATTCCCCGAATCGGTATGAGCGTAAAGAGCGGCTAGCACTTTCATTGTATCCATATTATTCGGCATAGACTTCAGCACAGTCTCGAACGCAGTAATTGCCTGCAAATAGTTTGAACAACGTCCTCAACTCATGTACAACTGCTTGAGTTTTTCTTTTTTTTTTTAAACAATCTCTGATAACTCTTCGATAACTAGCGCACGCAAAGGTGGAAGAAATTCTTGAAAGAGTTCCCAACCTATCATTACAAAGAATACATTTCAATAAACATGATTTTTAATTTCAAGCAGAGTTGTTAAAACATTTCTTCAAGCTTTTAACAGAAGAAAAGCGGCCGCCAATAATAACGACGCTATATATGAGGTATTCCGCTTGCTAACAGAACTGCGTTACTCGACAGGTGAACCTTAAAAAGCAAAAAACGAGTAAATGGCATCAGAAACTTAATACTTGTGGTAGTTGAACCTGTAGCTTGACGTGTGGTAAAATGAAATCTAGTGCTCTAATCGAACTCTCAGTTTTAACAAGTAACAGCTGAAATATTCGTTGTTTAAAGGTTAGATGATTATCGGCAACTTGGGGACCAATATGTACATGTCATAGTTTACCAGTCAGTTACCAAGCATATTGAATGAGATATAAGACAGCGTAGCAATTAAACATTAAACGGCATTATAGGAATTTAGAAGCAAATGGACTTGGCAGAGGTACGCACATAACAATCTAGGAGGTAAATAATGATTCAGAATGCTGCTCATGAAACAAACTAATTCTTAATGACCATACCTGACTAAATTCACCCCGCATTATGTAGAGTTGGCCAAGACCGTACTGCGGTAAAACAAAGGTGGGATGATTCAACGTTGTGGCTTGATAATAATACTGGAACGAAAATAGTTCGAAATTAAAAGCACAATTCAAAAGAAACTTAAACTTAAGGCAACAAAACATATAACATCTGTAAAACAAACTTTAAACGCCTTTTCATAATCACGATTATAATGGAAATAGCGAGCTAAAATGTAGCACGCTTCACCCTTGATCTCGTCACTTTCTGTCATATTCATTGCGTGCCAAGCAAGTCGCTCAACCTTTCCCATCTCCTAAAATTGTAAAAAAAAGTTGACTGCTTAGTAAAGAACTGTTTACTTATTAAACAGCAACTTCCTAAGTAAAGGATGTAGCCCTGTAAATACTATTAAAGGGAAAAATACGTTTGGACTACGACAACAGCAACAATTGTTTTTTTAAACTTCTTCGATCTAAAACCATCTTAGTACGATAAAAGAAAAAAAAACTACGATCAATAAGTAACTAACCCCTTTAAAGAAGAAATGATTTGCCAGATGAACAAGCACTACGGGGTTTTCTGGTTCCAAGCTGTAGGCCTGACCGAGACAAGCGACTGCACTCTGAGCGCCTTCAACTGTGTGCGTATTGTAGTCGAGAATAGCTAAGGCAGACAATGCACAGACATTGTCGTTTTGTAGCTCCAAAGCACGCTCGAAAGCTATTCTGAACCACTGCTCATTGTAGGGCAAAAAAGCAATTCCCAAGTCCGATTTTCTATTAACCTCTGCATTGATTGAATAATTCTTTCTACTTCTGTAAAGCACAAACAGAAGTAGAAAAAAAACGATGTTTTTACCATTAATGAAGAGCATTTTCAAGAGTTCAACAAGACAAAAGAATAAAGGATAAAGCTCTAGGTGTTCATCAATCCCTGAGGGATGCGCCATGCATTCGACTTCACTAAGCATTGTTAGAAGTGAATGAATGCATATCTGGCCTTTACAATGGCTCGAGGTGGCCTACCGAAATATCGCGCCAGTGCTGCTATACTCCCAGAGAAGCCTGGTACTAATTTGCCGACCCCGGATGGATGGTAAGGCTTGGCGAGCAACGGACGCGGAGACCAATCTCGTCTGTTTGGTCGCCTCTGACCACTGCGCTACACGCGCGAACAAGCAACAAGGAGAGGGAAATCTTTAAATATAAGCTAACTACGTTAATTATAAAAGTAAAATAAAACACCTTGCTTTATCAGTCAATCCTAATCTAGCAAGACAATAGCCAATACCGACTCGTATATCTGCGGGACCATCGGGTTTTTGTCGTAGAGCCTAAAAACCTACGATTAATTCAATAAGTAGTTTTCCATTTATATCTAAAAACGGGGCTTCCATATACTCTGTTAAAATACACACCCTTTTCAAGAAATACAATGCAGTCTTGTAATCCTGCTTACTGAACGATATTATTGCTTTACCCATCATAGCCGGAATATCATACGCATCCTGAAACAAGAATGAGCATAAGCTTAGTCCTTCCCAAACGTTCGAAAAAGTGGACATTACATCCAAGAGCGCAACATTTGAAGTACCTGTTTCAAGACAAAATTGAACTGCTGATCAGCTTGATCCACTTTACTTGCTCTAGCTTCGACAAGACAAAAATACGCACGACCAGTCAAATGCGGCATATCATACATTTTTATCCTATCTGCTGTCGTGTACAGTAAGGTGGCCTTAGAAAAAAGGTCTCGTTTCCTCTCCTTGGAATTCCGTTCTTTATGTCCCTATAATGATTAATGCTGAGATGGACTTAAACGAAAGAGGTGAGCTCTCAAATTAATATATTATTTGAAGAAATAAGCAAACCTACCAATCTAACATAGTATGCAGCTAGAATATCCAGTGCACGCATCTGGTCATTCTCAACTTCGGGATAATCCAAGGAAGCCTCGCTTCCAGAAACTTCAAGTAGACGGACAAAGTCATCCACACGTCCACAGCGATAGTACTCCAGCTGCAGCAAGAAGAATAAAGGTTTTTGGGCAATGTTTACGTAAAACATCTCAACTGGGACTTCTCAGCTTCCAATAAGTCTTCCAACCTGAAATTAATCGGAAATAGCAACGTCCACTTACTCCTAAATCAATCCAGAAATGAAGCGATGCTTTTTCTGCCCGTAAAATTTCCAGAACTTCATCGCCTTCTGGAAGAGCATCGAAAGAGATTTCTATTATCTCCTGAAAAAGAAAAAAAAACAACAAACTTTGGCTCATCAAGGAAAGAAATAAAAACAATAGAAAAAAAGTGGCGAACTGACAGCAGGAAAAATCGGCACATGCCTCTCTTTGCAAACCGTAAAGGTTTATGGCTAACGGCTTCATTAGCTCTAACAAAACACATATGCTTAGTAACCGCAAATACAACGAGAATGAGACACGAATAATTGTGTTCAACAACTTTTGCTACATTTCTGTACAAACTAAGGCAAATAATCTGGAAAGAAGATTATGGTCAACAAATGGCTCATATTTATAAGTAAGAACGACGGCACTGAAAACATCACGATTCTCGTACTCAGCTATATCAGCTAAACCGGCTTCTCTCGCATTAACTTCACGATCATACATGCTTACTAAAGCCGGGACAATGTCTGCAAGGGTATACAGAATATTGGAAGCAATAGGTCCAGGATTCGGACACAACTTCACCCAGGCTTCGATCCGAGATTTCGCAGTATTAAGCTTCGTGACGATTCGACGAAGCCCCTGGACTAAGTCACCTAACTCCTCTGCATCACGGATTATCTCATTAATTATACGATGTCTGGCATCCTTATCAAGCATAAACGTCTCTGTTTCATGAGCACTCGAAAACTGATCCACCTCCTGTCTTGAATATATAATTCGCAATTTGTTATTGATCAAACGTTCAAGGACTGTTGATGAATGTAACGATGTGGTTACCCAATTCTGCGTTAAATTCCAAACTTCTATTGAGAAACGACGAATTTGTTTCAAATCTTTTTCCTGAATGAATCCTTATATGCATTCAGTGATAATACTTTTCATTACCTATAAAATTCAGAACCAACCATCCAAGAAAGAAACGTAAACTCTTTACCCACATCCTCAACGCTGTCTCTCAGTGGAATCGAAACTGAACGGGACATGCCTCTGCAGCGGCCTGGCAATAGTCACGAAATAGAAGAGTTGAATGAGGAAAATCCGGAAGGATTCACTGCAAAACTAACATAAGATTACACATCCGTAGAGAAACACTTCCTACAGCCCTGTGGGACCGGAATTTGAAGCGGTATAAAGTAAAAATATGCATTAAGAACACCATACTGTAATGTAAAATAAAATTAACACAAAGGTTCCTAAGCGACATACCCGAATCATCCCAAGAAAAGATCCAAGAATAATCTGCGGGAAGACGAAATTAAAAATTGAAGCACACGGCGCGAGAAGAAGTGTGGCTCGTGCGATTGCGGACACTATCTGATATTGACGACATGTGGCCAACGTTCAGCCGGTTGTCCTTCAACCCTAGAGCACGGTAGTCCTGTCTGCAATCGGCTAACTCTTGAGGACATTGACAAAGTCTGCTTTAATATTGTCGTCGACTGCAGCTTCTCAGCGGACATCACTCAATAGACACGGAGAAAACCACACTATTGCTCTGTCCCTAACTTTTACTGCTCCTGATGAGAAAATAACGACCGGTGTCTTCATTTTACCATAGGTTTCCTTTTAGTTAGACTTCCAGATAGCAGTGTTAATCTCCTTCACGGCTTCGTTCATCCTGTTGAGGGATGAAACTCTACTGCGTATTGTTGTTCGCAACATAGGAATCTGCGCATCTCTGATGAGGAAGAGGTGGTGAAAATTGGAAGAGGAATTTTTGTAGAAGTTTGCTTCTGCTTTTACAAGTTCTGTCATCTTCCAGGTGGCCAGACATCATTGTCTCCTGCTTGCTTGTTAGCTCACGGCATGATTGGCCGCATGTATTACTTTGTATTACTGTTCTATTACAACGATATTCTTCCAGACATATTCGCGACGACACGCTATTTTCGAGAAATGCTGCATGGGAAAACGACATACTTTGTTTCCATCGTATCATATGAGCTACACTCTGGGTCGTTCGTCGGCTAGATCAGGCGCCTCATCCTCACCCAGCCTTCGTTCATTCTAGGGTCGGCAATTTGGTACCACACTTGTCCATGAAAAGGACAATACTAGACTGATGCATGGGTGTGGAGATATTGCAGTGGTTAGTGATGCCGTCGATCAGGAAGCAAAGCCGCTAGTTTTACCCCACCGAAACGCACTCCCCTAGTTCACGTGGGAACGCCCTAGTCCAGCTATCCCATGATTGCAAGGAGAATTGTATCGACAAGCATTCTACGGCATTCATGAAAAAGATGGAATTTTTAAACAGCAACTGAAACAACACGCGAAATGTACTGTACAGGCCAGCTATGCGTTTTACCATCTACAAGATGTTTGATTAAGTCGAATGTATGCGCATCTCTCATCGATTGAGCAGCGCCGAACTATAGCGACTGTGTATAGATAGCATTTTCCATAAGTATCGAATGTTCTATATGTCTCCATGCATCGTTCATGTACTTTCTTTAATCTCCTCGTAATTGTCAACTCGTTGCCCAGTCATTATGTCATAGCAAATGGCTCATATCTTGTAGCTGACCTTTACTGTGTTGGTAAGCTCCTCACAAGCTGACACCTGCAGGATGGCTGCAAATGATTCACTTCCATAGCAGTACCATTTTGTTTTCAGCGAACGCATAGAGATCGCTAGCGCCTTTCTACATCAATTTGTTATACTGCTTGAACTTACCTGCTTACTCCTTCGATTTGCAGAGGCTGAGATAGTGCTAACTAACTCCAACACTCCGAAGTCATCGACAAATTAAAGTTATTGGCACTCACCATGTAACCATGTCCGTAATCTAGTAACCGCTTTAAATACTTGCGTCGCTCTATATAAACACTCCACAAAGGTCACTATTGCTACATCAATGCGTCTACTCATTATTCCGCTCCGCGTGAGTCCATCGATATCCGCTGCTGTACCTTTGTGATGTGTGATTTATGCTACTTAATACTTTGTCACTCTACGTAGTCCTCTTCCCCATTGCACAACTTAAACTATTATAAGCTTACATATCCCTTCTTATGTGCCCGTTTCTTCCATTTTTACTATTGCGCCACTACTGATGTGTTCTGTATCACGCGTGCTGCCCCTGTTATCATAGTCGCTTGTATTGTTCAAGTATTATCGTACCGTTATTATTGTACCAATATAGTCATTGTATGTGGCTGCTCAATTACCGAAGTTTGACGCCGGTCATAACGACACAGATAAAAGCTTCGCGTGACAAACTTGGGCGAGCACTATATTCCGAGCTAGTCATTCCGATTACTCCGACCCGTCACTATATCTATTGGTAAACTATCCTAACTTTTACACACTTCTCTACTTCCTAATTCTGTTCTGTGTTTTCTATGTTATTTGCGTATGTTTCTTGAGGTCAAATCCAACCTGTAGAATGCGTCATCACAACTGCCTTATGGTTTTGCCTCACTGGTGGCTGATATGTGCTTGTAATACCTTTGTATATAAACATGTGCAAAATCACTCGCATAGAACGACTACCTCCACTGTGCCAATATTGGCTTTCAATCAGTGACCAGTCAGTATATCTTTGTCTTTATCGCGCTTTTGCTTTACTTTGTTTTTGTTTACCAGAGACTGGAACATTCTTAACTGCAAGCACTCGTCATCTCGTGTTAGCGATTTATTAAAGCTGCTCTCAAATCCTTATATAAGCGCTGTACACTTTTATCATCACCACCTTCTTATCGTTGTTATATTTGGAGATTAACGTTTAATTACCCAATTTAAATGTTAGTTCTGCTAGAACTCGTATAAGTATCACCTAGCAACTCGTAAGAAGTCAAGAATTCTATACTGAGCTAACCAAAACATTTGCTGCTGCATCGGCCCATTCCATATTCCACGATAACACTTATTGCTTCATCTCTTCGCTTTATTTGGCCGCGCACAGGTTGTAATACGAACGTCCATCTCGTAGATGGTCACTTTTTAGGCATAGTATGGAGTCGTTCTCCGTTTATCTATGACTTCTCTTTCGGCCGTGAATATCGATGTATTTTAGAAAGCTTCGTTGGTATTATCCTATTTCTCAGTTGAGTAGTAGAATTCTTGGTCAAAAAATATGTGCGGAGATCTTGCTAATCAGTTCCTTTTACATGAGGTGAACATGGCACTTTTAATACCATGTTATGTTCCCCTTTCCAGTTTTCCTGTCGTTCTGCTAGCTCAACCAAAACCTCGTGTTGTTCACAGACCTGGTCTCTGTGAGTCGCCAAACAGTTGGAACTCATTTTAAGGGTTATAATGGAGAAGGCTATGCTAATGTATTTTTACGCCTTCGTGTCGTCAGCAATCTGCAACTGCTCCATAGCACCAGTCTACCGCGCACAAGAAGCACTATACGGATCGAACTATTTTTTTTTGTCGTCAGACACATTTTCATAGTGGACAAGTGTTCGAACAAGAGATGAGTGAGCAAAAGTCTTCTTAGGCACTCATCAATGTTCAACGTTAATGTTTCTTGAGTATCTCCCGTCATTTGTTCTCGCAAAAATTGGCGTTTTTCTTTCTAGAGAGCCCTAAGAAAGCCATGTCTGATTGACCCTAGATCTCTTTTCGTTTTATCTTCTAGATCATAGGTAATCAATGGTCTTTTTTATTCAGGTTTGCTGCTGCTTTATGAGTAAAATTCTTCAAAATCGGCAGCGATTACTGCGATCATTGACACCGCTGGCCAAATACAATATAAGAGGTCGAATCCGTCTTTAGGTGACAATGACTAGTGGCCGTTCAATGTTCGTTGTTTTTTTTTCACCAAACTTTAAGCTTTTCTTTTTCACATATTTCATTTTTTCGCGGTCGTTGTTTTGCGGGAAACGGGACGAATAGTTTGATCAAAAAAGTGAGATGCTCTTTGTGTGGCTCCTATTTCTTTCTCAAGCTGTAAGCTTTAATATAACCACAAGGATGCTGAAGAAGGAGCAAATCTCGGGACCGCAGGTAGAGTTAAAAGCTGGTTGAGAGAGAGGCAAATCAAAGGCCTCCGTTGGTGTGGTGGATAGCACGTGAACCCCTGGAAAGGTTAGTCGCGGGTCCGAAATCAAAGCAGGTTCTGAGTTCTGCTGATATTTCAAAATACTTATGGTTGCTTTTCAATTAATATCTTTCCGTTAAGGAAGAGTAAACAGTGAATAAAAGTTGAAATACGTTTTAATACTTTAAAAACTGACTCTCCTTTAGCTTCGGGGTGAATAATAAATATATGTTTAAATTGTGGGGCCTACACATAAATGTAATTCAACAATTTTTACACATGTTGATACGTTCTAATATTTTTTTATCGTCCATAATTTATAATCGAGTGAGCCTAGATCATGGCGTGGTGTTGTCATCATTATATTCGTGCTAATTTCCACACTTTTTCAGTTTTTTTTTTAACCTGTAACTGAACGAGTGGTGATTTAATATAGTACTGTTATGTTTCTGAAGTGGGCACTATATGGTCTTCTTTTCCTGGAGGACAATTCACTGCGAAAGAACTGGCAAATTAGTCTGTAGAAAATGTTTTCTCGTATTCTTGTTCCTTCGTAGCTGGGAAGTAACTTCATTTTAGTGCTGTGGATGTAGTGACTTAATTATCACTAAAAAAAAGCAGTGACACGATGCTCGGTGGCATTTTACTGACCGTCTTCTTGATGGGTCTTAGTGGTTTGATTTTTGTGTTTACATCGATCGCAGAATTGAAAATTTGAATGAAGATTGTTGGAATGTAGACACTCGATCATTTCCATCCATAGTGTGACCGCAACTATACTGAGATATTTTCGAAACTCCAGACCGCAGGTGCCCGCAGTAGGGATTGAACCCGCTATAACCCTTTCTGGGGACTAACGCGTTCACCACCAAACTATGAGAGTCCTTCGTTTCGCCTTTTTCTCAGCCGCGCATTTACCTATAGGTGCTATCAGCAGTGAAAAAGGAATAGGCACTAACAAAAAAATGGCTGCTTTTATCAACAATATTCCTTATTACCTGAGTTCGAGATCCGAACATAGTCATACTTAAAAAGTGCACAGTCCGTTATCGATTCAGAAAAGTAGGGTTGATAAAAATAGCAAACTGTCTGTTTTCGCGACCGTAGAATATCATTTTCCACACTTTTTCTTGGGCACAGGCAAGCTTCTGTTAAAATGTTGCACTTTAGAAGAAGGGATTTGGAACATTATTTAATCTGTCTGCTGTTTTGATCGTCTTCTCGGTGGTTTTCGTCTTTATTAAAATAGTGTCTTTCTATGTTGTTCTTATTGAGGTTACCTCAAGCTATTCCTTCCTCGTTTATTCGAGCAGCTTTTCATTATGCGGAAAAAATTGGATGGGTATCATCAGGAAAATACCACGCTCATTTGCCTCACATTTAGTATGGTGCGGTCTTTTCTTCGCACACCTTCAGCTTTACCGATTGTAGGGAATGTTGTTCTTGCTTCCCAGAAGGAACAATCGTTTCTTAAAACACATTTTTCGCTAGAATGCTGCACTATTGGATGGCCCAATAAAATTCGCACAAATTATGAAGCATTTTCATTTATAAGACGCAAGTGCAGGTCGCAGAAATGCATTCAATCATTCCCTGGCATAACGTAGCCAATGATTCCACAGGCAAGACGTGAGCCAGCGTTGCCTGTTGTGCGGCTTCCCTCGTTCCCACCTGTCCCCAGATCATCAACGTTGGCATGAATGGCGAAGGCTCGTCCGACAATACCACGCGTACCGGTGAAGGCAATGAGAGAATCCTGGATGTCAATCATTGTCGAATCATTGGCCTTAAAAATTACCTTGAAGATAATGATTTCAGAAGACATGTTGTTTTAGAGAAACTAAACTGTAGTTCACATTAATCTGACGTAATATTAAATTTTGCACCACTATTTATAAAAATGGTCTTCAGGCAAGTGAATGCGGTATGACCTTTTGTTAATACATCATAGTTGGGTAATTAAATTATTATTTTTATAGTCGGTTTAAACTGAAATTCGAATGATGCTTGATACCGTTTAGTTTTTTCTGGTATGAAATTCCTTATTTTTCTGTAGCATTTCTTGTAAATACGAACACGTAAAATTGAAATTTATATAAATAAGTCAACTGCTAAATGAGAAAGATATAGAACTCACTGGTGTCATGATGTTTCCAAGATCCCCGACATGTCGTCTAGACGGTGGGTTTACTGGTGAACCATGGTCTGATCTTAGGGGATTAAAGTGGTTACCTGCTGCTAAGCAGCCGTTTCCAAGATCGCCGAACTCATGGACGTGAAAGCCGTGTGGACCTGGTGATAGACCATCCACACTGCCGATGATCTAAATGGTCACAAGAGTTAAGTCACTTGCTACTTATTCAGCGTACCAAATGGTCTACGCGCTTACCGTCACCACACCATTGCGTTCTGTCAAGTCCAGAACTCCAATTGCGGTGCTTGGGTTTCCACCAGTCACAGCTCGATAGATAAGGGCACGAGCTCTTGGTACTAGAGGAAATGCGATAGACTTCAAAGATTTTTGGTTTGCATGTTCTTGTAATGGGCGATGGTTTTTTAAAATTTTGAACAAGTTGCTTTAACTGTAATGAGTATCTCTTATAGCATTGACATTAACATTGGTGAAACATTTTTTTGTTTTCATTATGAATAGCGCAATCTCCTAATTAACTGCAAGTTGAGAGAAATGCTTTTAACCAAGATAATGCTGAGATATTGGCAAAACCCCTGATCGCAGGTGTCTGCGGTGGGGGACGAACGCGCTATTGTCCTTTCCCGGGAGCAACGCATTCACGAAGTAATTTACTGCCGTTAAAAATTGTAGTAGGCAGTAAATAGAAAGAAGGTTAAGATTGTGATTTCGACTTCAGCCTCAGCTTAACTAGGTTCCTTGCCGATTTGGGTTCCCTAGATCAGTCCCGTTGACGGGTGATTGCTGATGGCGCGGATCAATAGAACTGGCTGAGAAACAGGCGAAACGAAGGACCCACATGGTGTGGTGGTGAACGCGTTACACCCTGGAAAGGACAATAGCGCGTTCCTTCCCCACCGCAGACACCTGCGGTCAGGAGTTTTGTCAATATCTCAGTATTATCTCAGTTGTATTTCACATCATACCCTACCATTAAAAATTGTAGTAGGCAGTAAATGAAAAGAAAGGTTAAAAAATGCTTTTAGCACTGTTGCTATTGTATGATTGAGGGATAGTTTCACCTCGAACCATTGGACCGCAGCATGCTGCCATTGGTAAGAAGGCCAGAGAGGCTAAGAGCAGCATTTTTGTAGCCGTCATTAGTGAACCCGAATCGAAGGACTTACGAGAGCGAAGCGATAGATCGTGTAGACGGTCGAATGGAAGCATTTAAATACAAGAGCACCGTATCCACAATATTCTTCATATTTGGGACTCCGCCCAAGCCAGTATGGTAATCTGACGGAGACTGAAAGTAGTTAAATTTTATGGTAAGTCGCGGAATCGGATCTGACTACATTTCGGCATTCACTCCTTACTATTTGTTTACATGAACGGTAGAGTGTTCTAAAGTTAAACACTATAACTTTGCATTAGATTGAGGTAGAAATGCGAACTGAGCGCAGCACGAGGCTTTTTAAAGCACGTGTTGGACTTCCATATCAGTTGGACAAAACGTCCATTAGATCGTGATTAAACATGAGTGTATTATTTATTCTATACTAGTTGGACAGCCAGTACTTTTTGGAATCTTCAGGAATTCGAACACAAATGAAAAGAAGTCCTTGTCTGACAGGCTGTGAAGATCCTCATTGTCATTGAAAAAGTGTATAAATCTCATCGATTGGGAATGTACACTAAAGCAAAGTCACCACTTCTAAAGAGGTTGCCGATTTCCCTCTGCATGGATCATATTTGCACCGCTTTGCAGAAAACATGAAATAGTTCGGGAAATCAGGATGTCGTTCCACAATACTACCATATACCACTAAAAATGTGGATTAGGTTTAGGCTTAGGGTGAGGCGGGTTTGGTGAGATGACCACCTAAGCCACGCAAAATTTGGCTTACGATGTTCTACGAAATGCATCATAGTGACAATCGCGCAATATTCTAAAGCTCTGTAAAATGTCTTACTGAGGTGAGTAAGTTGTACTGATGTTGTCATTTCAGAAACGAACTTTTTCATAGGGATTACTTGTATGGTTTCCAAATCTGGCATTCAGTACAAGTAGAGAATTAAAACATGCATTGGATCGTGAATAAACATGAAGGTGTAATTTAATGTGGTGTTGTGGCGTTTACATTTTGAATACCTTCGTAAAGAATGAAATTTGATTCGCAATCAGCCGAATATCGTGAGCATTTACAACTGATGGTAATGACGGCCTACCGGTACATAACTCTATATTCCAACAAAAAAGGAAAGCTTTATAGAAAGTCACGTTGAACAGGTGAAGCTGCATTGTGTCGATTTGCTTGGTATTCGATTATGGAGGAGAGCAATAGCTTCAGGTTCAAATACACATTGTCACCATGTGATTACAGCTCCGTTATATTCAATTTTAGTGATGCATTGCAATATAACCGGTAGATGATGGAATCTCTCAATTTGTTCTCTATCTAACTGACTGGCGCTCTAAGAGTACGTGGTGTGAAATCGTCGTGTCGTTTAAAATGATCAAGTAAGACCGAATTCGAAGCGATCATCATTGCCGAAGGCCAAGGAAATGGTGACCAACGCATGCATGTTTATGGATAGACCACTTGCAACTACACATTGTTGCCCTCCAACAGTCGGTCTCTTCTCCAAGCCTCAGTGACATACAATTGGTCGTCCAATTATCTGTCTTATATCAAATTAACTATGCATATCTGCTTATCCTTCATATTCGACCATCATTTTAAGACAAAGTCGGTAGTACTTAGTACTGTGTTGATGGTTCGGAAATGGAATTGCCGTAGCTCTTGCATACAGTTAAGCAATATTACTCCCGTGAAGAACATGGAGAAGTCAATTTAGTCGTCGTACAAAACCAATATGGTAAAGTTCCCGCCTCATACTGGTTTACGTTCCTGGAAAAGGTGTTCGCCATTTGATGGGATGACAGGATGGGAGATGTTGATTGAAGTCCATTGCGCTATGTGATTTCTTCCGTGCGACCCTTCTGCAGCGGATGGTTTATTCATTTTCTGATTTTTGACATACGAATTTTTTTTTGAACATACAGATTCCTCCAGATTTCCAGACTCTACTTGGCTCACCTTTCCGATTTGTTCCCAGGATCAACTTTCCATTAACCTCGGCGTTGGAAAGTGAACGCGTCGTTTTCTTGTTCAGCAATCGCGAGGTTGCTATACAGCACATTTACTTCCGTAGAAAAGCACAGTACAGTACAACAGTAGCTGACATTTCGGCAGTGTCTCCTTATTCAGAGGCTGGAAGTTTATAGTGATATACAATTTATTAGACTAAATGCTTCAATAACACATGCAAGATCCCTAAAATGAATAGCAGGGGGAACGCCTAGAGGTCACAGGTGACCTGGTCCTGTATCTTCACGTCAATTTCTGATGAGGTGTCGTTCAGTCATCAACAATATACGACTATAATCAGCTGTTCTAATCTTACTCAATGTGATTGCCATAGATTTTTTCGACTTTTTGTAAGTGTTATTGAAGCGTTTAGCCTAGTAAATTGTGTATCACTACACTTTTCCAATCTCTGAAGAACGCAATACTGCCGAAACCTCGGCTACTGTTGCACTGTGATGTGTGATTTTCTATGGAAGTAAATGTATTTTGTGTAACAGTCTCGCGATTGCTGTAGAAGAAAACGACGCATTCATTCTCCAATTTGTGTTTTTTCCGGGTGAAAGAATCACTGCTTTGCCAAGAGCAATTCTAGGTGTCACCTGTACCACCTGTCTCCTGCAGTCCCGTTGACCATTGAGTGACTCGAGCGGGCGCCAGTAAGTCTTCCATTTTTCTTTCTACTTCTGTTCAGCAAACACGAGGTGCTATTTTATTTCTTCATTTACGTAAAAGCTGACGTTTCAGCGGATTTCGCCTTCCACAGAGTCTGGAAAGGTCAAGTTGACAGCAATCTATTCGGCCAAACACCTCCATAACCAAACAGGGAAAACGCTAAACCAATTTCATTTTTCCCTGTCGCGTGCAAGAGTAGCCCAGTAGACTCTGCTCGCTCTAGGGACTCGTTGAGCATCATATCTTTCTTCAAGGCTCCTTGTGAAGAACTCTGATCATCCGGTTGGTGGTCTTCTTGCCGTACATTAGACATCCCGAGGGATCCAGCCACTAACGGCTCTTGTCCATCGGTTGTCATTCGTACGCATTACGTGTCCGGCCCATCTTATCTTCTACTGCTTGGGATACAGAACGGCATCTTTGATTTTTGATCGTTGACGCTGATTTGAGCTTCGAATCCCATCCCTTACTCGTGTGAAGCGAGATACTCCTAGCATCGTCCCTTCGACTGCGCGTTCGATAACGCTGAGTGATCCTTCATCTTGCGTACGCAGCGACCAAGTTTCTGACGCATACGTAAGGGCAGGAAGCACCGTTAAGTCGAAAAGATGGGCACGGAGTCGGGTGTTCTTTGTTCTCTTCACTACATCCTCGATGCTCTTGAAAGCTTCCCAAATCGCTCGTTTCCTTCTGCTCAGCCCTGGAGCTAAGTCGTTCATCACATTTATTTTCCGACATAGGTAGATATAACTGGAGTATTCGGAGACATTCGTTCCGTTGAGCGTGAATGGAGAATGCGAAACCAATCCGTCCTTCATGAACTTCGCTTTTGTGAGATTTAGTCGAAGACCAATCTTTCCACAGGTTTTATCAAAATCGTCAAGCATACGCTCCGCTTGGCTAATGTTTGATGTTATAAAGACGATGTCATCAACAAAGCGAGGATGATATAACTGGCGACCATCGATTTTCACTCCCATATTATACATTTCCAGTGTTTGCATGACGTTCTGGAGGGTAGCGGTAAATAATTTTGGCGAGACGGTATCGCCTTGCCTAACTCCTCTTTTGAAGTCAATGTAAATGTCGTTGTGGAATGGTGATATCTTAGTGGTGAAATTTTTGTACGAGAATCTTTATGTACTGAGTAGGAACTCCTTGACTATCAAGGGCTTCCATGACTGCTGCTATCGCAACTGAATCAAAGGCCTTCTGCAAACCGATGAAAGTGAGACAGAGCGGTTTCTTGTGCTTTCGCGATACTTTGATGAGCCTTGTTATCGTGTGGATGTGGTCCATCGTACTAAATCCTTTTCGAAGCCCTGCTTGATCATATGACTAACCTTCATCCAGTTTTCTGTCAATCAATCCTATTTAGGATGGCTCGAGTGAAAAGTTTGTGGACAACAGACAGGAAGCAGATTGGGCGATAGTTGCCGATATCGTGCAGGTCACCCTTCTTGAGCAATAACACGGTCTTACTGGTCTTGTACTGAGTAGGGACCTTGCATTCAGATAGGTAACGTGTGAAGAGCCGAGCCAGTGTGTTTACGAGTACTGGCGGAATGTTCTTCAGGTGTTCTGATCTTATCCTGTCCGGACCTGGTGCTGTTCGATTTTTCGCCGACGAAATGGCATCTTAGATTTCGGAAGTGAGAACCGATGGTACAACATATCCACCCTCCTTTATTTCCATATGACGGAAGGTGGACGTGGCTATCGAAGAAATCTGAGGTGTATTCGTGAATGATTTTCTCCATTCCTTTCTGGCCGCTGTCACTGTTCTGTCTGGGCGGAGTGCAATCGTCTTGGTCATGCAATTGGCGAAGCTTCGATGGGCTTTGTGAATGCTTTTCCCAGCCTCTGCAGCTTCGACTATTATTTGTGGTCTTCCTTCCTTAAGATCTTCTTTTGTCGCGTGTCTGCATTGTTTTTCAAGTTCGGACATTAGTTCGTAGTTACCCGCAGCTCGTGCGATTCCACGCTGGCGTATCAGCTGGAGTGTTTCTGGACACAGACGTCTCTTGGTGGTTTTCGAACTCTCAGTTGGTCTATTTCGCTGTGGTACTCTCCATTGGGAGACTCCCACGTCCAGCGTTGAGGGTGGGGCTTCTAGAATTACGAGTTACCATGGATGGTCTTGGTCGCCATGATAAACTCGGACAACCGCTCTCCCAGTTCGTTCCTTTCCAATCCGTGAGTCCCAAATGTGACGCTAATCGGACCTTCTTCGTGGTCTATTCTTGGCGTTGAAACCTCCAATGGCCTTGAAGATGGTCTTCTCTGCAGAACTTCTCCAAGGCCATATTGAACGCTTCGTCTTCTTCTTTTTCTTCACAGTTTGATGTCGGCGACGAACGATTTGATGTCAAATCCGGAATTGATCCACATCTCCTTAATCATAAACGTCCGATTCGGGTTGTTAGTTGTTCGATTGAATCAATGTTCATGGACAAACTCGTAATAACTAGAACACTGACGCCGCCGGCTCGTCTACTGTCGCATGTGCCGAGGAACTCTTCTTCTCCGGTGTCATAGATGGCGTTGGTAAAGGCTGCCGTCTTCTCGTCTCGGCCAGGCCGATGACGTCGTACCTTATCCTTTTTGTTTGCATGAGCAAGTCTTCTATCGAGGACTCGGATGCAGGTGTACGTGCGTCGTAGGTACAGATCGTCACCATAGTTGTTTGAAATCCAGGTAGCTTCCATTGGCCCCGAGATTTTAGCTGCCTCTCCGTACTCGTCTTACCTAACGCTGCCGAATTGGAGGCTCTTTCAGGGTCAGGGGAATGAGGCCCTTTTTTTTTATTGTGTTTAGCATTTTGAGATTGCCACGCATAGCTGGCTGGGCTCTGAATGCGGGACTGTGTATACTCCCGAATTGCTTGCCAGGCTCTCCCAGAGTGGACACCTGGCGTATTTGTTGGAGGCGACTCCTAACCGCCTCCCATATACTTCCCAGTCACTTGATTGGTGGCTTTTGGCCGAATTGACTCGTAGAATACAATTCGCATAAGCAAGAACGCACACACACACGGAAGCATGAATGTGCCTAGCAAATACAGAAAGATGTGCCAAATCGACACAGCAGAAATAGGTAGTCCATCCCCTGGATCCACGTGCGTCTCAGAGAAGGAAAGGTCGCTTTTGGTCAGTGATTAGTCCCTTATTGGCCAACTGGGGACGTGCCACGTAGCCTCGCGACTAACCGGCTCGAGATCCCTTATGTGAAGGAGATCCTTGGTTAGCTGTTAGCCTTAAGTTCCACGTCATTATTCAATTTTTTTGGAGTGCAGTGTGCCAACACTTTGGCCGAATTTTTTCCATTTTCTAAATTCGTGTCTGTTACCACATATCCTTTATTCCATGAATTCAGCATAGTGTTTGCAAAGATAGGTTTTTACATACCTTGTCTTAAAAAGCCAAATCTGAATCGATCAATAATTTGTGTTTGACCGAAAGATATTTAACCAAAGTAAGGTTGTCATAAGTTAAATTGAAATTGTCGTCAAGTAGTGTTAGAAAAAGTTCATAGAACGAACACCACTTTTCATGGATACCTTATGCTTCCGAAAAAAGTCATTTAATGAAAGCCGTTTATACCGTTCCCAAACTATCTATAAACAAGATGAATTTTTTAGTGCGTAAAATATGTTAGGGTCTCAATCAATGGATGCTATAAAGTGTAGGAAAACTATACCAACACGGTGTTAAAGTGGAATTGAAGCTCACGAAATATAGTGGATAGCATTAATGAAAGAAACTTAAGGTGAACGGCGTCGTAAAACAGTGATCACTCCACAAGCAACTCGACTACCAGCGTTTCCAGTTTTTTTACTCTCTGGTGAATTTCCACGGCCCAGATCGTCTGCATCGGAATGAATGACGATAGCTCGTCCAGCCACACTATATGGACCATCGAGTTTAGCTACGGAGTCCGTGATGGAGATCATCGTAAAGCCGCCGTACTGAAAAGTACGCGAGTAATTCTCAGTCATATATGACAAACTGTATGCTTTAGAAATACAACGCAATGGGTACCAAAGTATTTTCTCCATTCTACTGGTTCCACACTATTATTTTTACATGAAAACTGCTTGGAATCTGCCAAACGTTCTAGTACGATTCGGCAACTCGTTAAGCCTCTCTTTCTCTCAGAATGGCGTTGTTTTTTCTTCTAATTTGCCTTAGTGTAGGTACTATGAACCTTTGTCCGTGCATGATCTCAGTCATCCACTATCAGAAATGTCTGGTTGGAAATGGTACTGAGCAAAACGAACTTGAAACCTCAGTCACTATCCTCATCACTTCATGCCACAATGTTTGGTTTCTTTTTCCTTTGTTGAGCGATATTATTTTGAACTACAGAAATCTTAAGGACAGGAGACGATATCTAAAGGATTTGCGAGCAGTTCTGAGTTCTTAGAAGAAATACGGGTAAGAGAAATTCACGTGCTTGGATATGACACGCCGCGAATACTTAGATGGTCAGTTGTTGAAATGAAACCCTAGGTTTTTTTTTTTACTATCCTTTCTACTAGGGTTTTCTGTTGCTGTTGGCCCAAATCTTTTACATGGTATGTGAAGACCGCAGTTTTAGGCAGGACAGATCTTCAGGACAGGTAGTCGTCGATAAAGGCAAAGTAGCCATTTTTTAAGGTTACCAATAATCTCCGAATCCCTTTTTGTCGTTATATCTCTATTTGATTACTACGCTTTATCCACCAAGTATACACCTATGTGTTATTTTGATTCCTCTTAATGAAGAAAGCTGGACCTTCATGTAAGATGTACCTACATGGTCTGGCAACATTTTCTAAATGGAACTCTCACCGAAGTAAAGATGTTCCCGAGATCACCGATGTGTCGATCGTTATCGTATGGTGAACCGTGTTGCATACTGAGCGGATTGTAATGACCACCTGCATTTGCGCAACCATTTCCCAAATCACCTTTTTCATGAACATGAAATCCATGAAGACCTGGTGTTAGTCCTTTCACGGTGCCGGTAATCTGAATTCTCGGCTGTTTAAAGTCTGAAATGTTTCAACGTATATAGAAATAGGTACTAACTAACCTTAACCCTATTTCCTACTTGCATAAAATCGATGGTTCCTATGACATTTTGCGGATCGCCTTTGGCGAACATAGTCGCACGAGCTGTCAACACAGGTGATAAACCTGTATGTAAAATTCGTGAACATTTCAAAAAATCAAGCAGATTGATCTAAACCACGTTACGTTGATGTAACGATTGAAGCTCTTTACGTAATATTCCACGTAATGGATAGTCTCACTTTTTCTTTTAGCCGGGCTCTATTGCCATTTCGATAACTGACTATTTTGTAGCACTTTTACGACATCTATAGCAACTAACTGTAAACGAAAAACGACGCTGTTATACAATTAAGGTGGAAGGAAAACTGTGATCGATACCTGTAGGCGTGAAAGCTTGAGTGGCTCCAAGAATGGCTGAGGTGAACAGCATTTGACGCAGCATTGTAAGGAAGATGAGTGCTGTTTAGTAAGATCTCGCGAAAATTGTGTTTGAGAAAACCGGTTACCAGTTGGCACAGTCTGTGATACTGCTGTGCAAACACTGCCCAATTCAGGTCTCCGTCTCAGATCTGCTCTACGCAATTCGCTAACACTTTTTCCCTAACTGCTGAACGAAAAATATAGGAATTCGTCCTTGTTCCCAATCTGAAAATCAACTGACTAAATTTTCTCGAAGCGGTAATGTGAACGTGTAGCTCGTCATTACGTATGATAAACGCATGTTTCTGAACAATAAGAGTCGTCTTATCGATAACCGATGTGTTAATAGCTGTTCCGTACAGGTCCGAGTTTCACGTCGACGTTCTCAATTTCGAGGAATTCGGTAACTTCCACGTTGAAATACATTTTTAGACAGGCTTAATGAATCCTGATGAGCAACGTAAAACTAATGCCAGTATTAGTGTCCAAGCAGAAAGTGCAACCAATAGAATCGATTGGTGAGGAAGTTAAAATGAAACAAATTTTTCTATTGCTTTCTAAAAATTTCACCACCGAGTGAGCGAATATCTGAAGAACCAGCTGGTTCCAGTAGAACACGAACACTCAAATAAAAAAGGAACTCAAAAGACCGACTTTCTCTAAACCTCGGCATGGATAGTTGATATATTTATTCATGTGATCTTATAAACTGATCTTCTTAAGCTGATTCGAGGTTGGTACAGACTTTCGTTGTCGTTGTCGTTGTTTTTGATGTTATTGATCGATGAATGACGTTTCGGCGACTTCGCCTTTCTCAGAGCCGTGATGTTACGTGCGGGACTGGCCAGTCAATCGATCAATAACATCAAAAACAACGACAACGACAACGAAGATCTGTACCAAGCTCGCGTCAGCTTAAGAAGATCTGTTTATAAGATCACATAAATAAATAAAAAAGGAACTGTTAATGGTGGGGCATAAAAGAGAATTACTTCTCTTGAGCTGTCTACGAAATTGACTTGGCAGTGATTGATTGATAAGAACTTACTGTCTAGTATTTTCACAGGATTTCTATACAGCAAGAATGATTCGATGCAGTTTGGTAAAAAAAAATGTGTGTATGTGTGTATATCACCTGTATCACCTGTAGTCCCGTTGGTCGCCGAGTGACTCGAGCGGGCGCCAGTACATCTTCCACTTTTCCCTGTCGCGTGCAAGAGTAGCCCAGTGGACTCTGCTCGCTCTAGGAACTCGTCGAGCATCGTATCTTTCTTCAAAGCTCCTTGTGAAGAACTCTGATCATCGGGTTGGTGGCCTTCTTGCCGTACGTTTGACATCCCGAGGGATCCAGCCACTAACGGCTCTTGTCCATCGGTTGTCATTCATACGCACTACGTGTCCGGCCCACCTTATCTTCTACTGTTTGGGGTACAGAACGGCATCTTCGATTTTTGATCGTTGACGCTGATCGAAGCAACTGCCACGACCGACTTTCTATTAACCTCGGCATTGATCAAGTGATTTTGTTCGTATTTTTTTGAGCAAACGCGAGGT
>UYYA01000566.1:0-46609 GCA_900624975.1 Angiostrongylus costaricensis | reverse complement strand
CCAGGCTCTGAGGAAGGCGAAGTCGCCGAAACGTCAGACATCGATCAATAACATCAAAAACAACAACAACGACAACGAAGGTCTGTACCAACCTCGCGTCAGCTTAAGAAGATCAGTTTATAAGATCTCATAAATAAATAAGTACAAAAAATACTTGTTCGGTTAACGTTTCAACGTCCTTATCTTCTTCAGCGCCAGATTAACCCTAGCCCATGGTCCACAGCTGATCTACATTAAAAACGTAAATCTGTTGACCAGACAGTGCTCGAGGGCGCACCGCAATACACACGTTTTTGATTAGATTTCACAAGTTGGGCTACCGGTTCCTTCCATCGCTCCAGGCTCCGGAAATTGGGACCAGACATACGAGAGAAAATAAAACGCCGACTTCAGGCATCAATAGGCACTCGCAAGTTACTATGTGGGTTAAATATGCATTCAGTTACCTCTGCGATTCTACGAATAAGGTTATGCATAACGCTTCCATAAAGGAATGATAAACGTTTTTAATTTTGTATGCAGAACAAAAAGTGCTCGAGTTTTGATCTGTCTCTTCCAACCTTCGCATGAATCAGAATGGCAAGCTTTTATGTATGCAATATGGGTTAGTGAAAGTATCACTGACGGCCCAACACTAGTCACCTTCGCCGCTCGTCTCGTAGTCTCCTAATCAGTCTTAAGTAAATAACAATCCGAGCGATAATGATACGTTTGCCTATTTAGCATTTCGCTTTTGCTTGTCATTCAGCTCCTTTCGATTTGTACCATTGCTTAGTGAAATAGTCCGATATCGAAACATTACCAGTAGGATTGGATGGAATCATCGCTACACAATCACCATGTCACCCCAACACCACCATACATCTATCGATTAACGTCACTGACTTGCTTCGCAATTGTTTTTGAAAGTGGAAAAGATGTTTGTAAATATCATCTCATCAAATTTTTTCTCCTGATTGTTCGATGGACACTGAACTACAGTTATTCCGTCAACAGGGCTTGGTTCGAAAATCAATAAATGTCCATGTTGTCGTTCTAATTGAAGTAAACTAACAAACAATTCTATATGTTCCCGAGATCGTTTTCTTTTACGTCCTCTGAAAACTCGTGTCGTAAGAATCGTTAAATGCCTAGTGAGCCAGTGTAGTCACTTTTCTTTCCAGAAAACTCCTCATCCAACCAGCTTTCTTCAATTTCGGTTACGAACATGAGTTGTTTTTCTAAAAGAAACCCTAAACGATAGGGCTTATTTTATTTTTTCTACTTTGTGGAGGTATAGAACTACTTTACGACTGGAAAGTCACTGTTTTTCCTCCATGCACTCTTTCGTCATTATCGTTTGGTTTTCGTATTATTTTAAAAGTCGTTGTGCAATTGATTTCCATTGCCAGCAATCAAATAAGCAGCTCAATAAACTAACTGTATCCCTTGCACTCCGTGGGCAAATTTTAGTATTACTATAGGTAATTTTCAAATTTCAAGATGTTGATAAGGTCCTGTTGCCCTAAGCCTTCTATACCTTCAGAACATAGGCACTCTAGATATTGTGAAAGTGAGCAACCTTTTTTACCCAGTTCGAATGCTCGAAATTTTTAGTACAGGGAAGTTAATAGAATGATAATGATGAACTTCTTGTTTTAAAATCTCTTCGTAAATATCTTCCAATTTTTAGGATTATGACGAATATTCCCGAAGCACACGTTCTGTGAGCTCACCGAACTTTTGCCCGAACTCAACAAGACATCGCTGACTGTTCAGTGTTCAATCGATCCAGAAGAAGAGTAGACAATTCTAAAGCAAACATATGAGAGAGAAAGAGGGAGATTGGGCGATAGGGAAGGTTGTATGATTCACAAACGATCCTATGCAAATGCCGTTTGAAAGACATCGTTCGCCGGCATGCTGTACGACCAAGGAGGTCGTGATGAGAAATAATAGTGGTCATTTACTTCGTGGATTTGTGGCATTTGCATCGACGAATGATTACACGAAGTTTCGAAATAGGGCGTCAAAATAGTGGTGATTAAGAATATATGAAAATGTTCAGAACACACCAATAGCCGGCTAGAATCGTTTTGAAGATATCCACGACGTTTTCTTCTGCCATCAGCATACAGAAAGGAAAGATCACGTTTTCTTTCAGTATAGCTGATTTTCCTACCTCTCTTCAGGATTCGTCAAGTATGGGACTGCTTGGGAATTTTATTGGCAAACCTTTTTTGTTCTCTTCATGGTAATCGAGTGCAAAAGTAACGAAGTATCCCAAATAAGAAAAATTTACCGTCGTTTTTCTACTGAATGAGACAAAGTTGCTCCTTGTTCGCCATTAATTCACTATTCACCTAGTTTTCTTTAGAGAAAACGATTACTTCGAAAATGAATACCGCTGAATTCCAACTCTTAACTGACTTCAACATTCTTCAATAAGACACGATTCCCTTGAAGAACTGAGAATTTGCCATGATAAGCTGACTGAGGTGTTATTCTCATTATAAGTTAAGGTTATCGTTCCTCCCAACGATTTACCGCCTCATCGTGGTTGGGAGGTGTTCCTGGGTGTCGGACTGCGATGTACAGCGGGGGATTCGTCCCTCGGCAGAGTATCCCAAACTGAGGAGTCCGGCGTTTCCATCAGGGAGCCTAGCTAAGAGTAAACCAATACCAGGATCCACCACCGTTTTGGTACCAAAGTCGCATGGTGGTAAATCTCCCTCTGATCCACAAGGGCTGTGACTGCTTATGATGATAAAGACCAGGGTCAGGCTTTGGCCAGGCTGACCTCGGGATTCCAGGTAGCCACATAGGCTTAACCAACAAATCTCCGATAAATGGTGATTGTGCTGGGGCCTACACAACCAATGAGGACGGGCTATTCAAGTACCAAGTATCGTTCACTATCTAAGGAGGTGAGATAAAGCAGTAGTGTTCACACTGTCTCTCACCCATTCCCAGACCTTCTTCAGAATTCTTAGTGTTCACCTAAGCACCAGTTACTGTTTGGCAAACTTCACTTCATTAAGAATTAGCGACATGTTCAATAACGTTGAGCTTAGCTAGCCATTGTAGTACAACTACGATCACGTGAGTAAATAAAATTTCACGTGTCCTGATGTCTCATTCCCTCATGCATTCATGGATTTGCCCACACCCACACTTACGCTTACGAATGCGCTCAGCATCTCTTCCTTTACACTTTTCTCCTACTCTCCCTCTGCCTTCGGCTGCTTTATTTGCTTTAGTCTTCCGGACTGGTTGGTCGCACCTTTACTGGATTGATTTCGTTGCTGATATGGCCTTAAGCTGCTGGATTCAATGACGACATAAAATTCACCTAGCTATCACATAAGAAGGGCAGTATTAAACACCATAATGCATCCATCAGAATATTTGATAACAAGTAATGAACATTTGTGGTTTTTATTCCACTTTCTTTCCTTTCTATTTCCGTACTTTCGCTTTTTTTAGTTTTTCTTTTTGAGTTTTCTTTCTCTTCGTTCTCCCTGATCGGACGACCCTTAGAATTAACTGAGGTCGTTCGAACGATTTTGTTGTCAAACAAATTATTATGCAGTTGAAACACACTATTGAACAGTTTTGACGTGTTCTCTTTCATTCTGGATTATTATTTCTCTGCAGTACGCAGCAGTTATTTTGGTACAAATACACTTTCTTTTGTAAAAATCTGGATACCTGTTGTTTTCTACAATGGATCACAACGACAAGCCTTTTTATCGTCCAGTTAGGTAGGTTCTTTCTCAGCTAGTTCCATAGCTTCTCGGCTTTCGTTTTGGTTTTTCCTTTCCAAACTTACATCTAACATTTTTCTTCGTTTTTCTTGTGCTGATATTTTAACCTTCCCTCGTTCTAGCATGTTGAGTGGAAACACTTAGATAGGTCAAGTAAAAAAAGTGGTGGAAATTAGTGATACCTTATGTTTAAAAATCCTTTAACCTAAATATTTTTAACAAAACTATTCCGTAGTACTATGTTTACTAATAAATAAGCTTGAAATGTTAACCCTTTTATTTACTGCCTTTTTCTTTTTAATGGCAGGGTATGTTGTGGGATATAACTCGTATATAATGCTGAGATATTTGCAAAACTCCGGACCGCAGGTGTATGTGGTGGGGAACGAACACGCGCTGCTCCCCGGTAAGGACAACAACGGGTGTTCGTTCCCCACCGCATACACCTGCGGTCCGGAGTTTTGCAAATATCTCAGCATTATATACAAGCTTGAAATGATTGGTTTATAATCAACATGTGTTTATAGTGTTGAGTTTACACGAGGTTGATAAAGATGTTTATTCGGCTAACGTTTCGATGATTTCGTTTTCATCAGAGCCGATGATCCGAGTCGATTGTCCACACTTGTTCGTGTTCACGAGGTGGCGTCTTCGTCGGGCATCGAGCTGAATCTTCCTCGGTGGAGCATCTCTCTCTAATGAGCCATACTCAACTGGTTCAAAATGATTAGTCTATTTTTTCTAAGAAAATTCGAAGGCTATCACGACTTACATTGTAAGGTCGGGATGTACTCACAGTATGCTAGGTGTTCAACAATTCTAAATCATTGAAAGTTTACTAATTTTTTAAGTTCTGTTGGCAACTTACTCAACAATTTATCAAAAAATTTCAGTTTCCATGAAGTAACTGGTGATCTCAACTGTGTAACCCAGAGGCTTTCCGCCGAAGTCATCAGTACACTCGGATTTTTACCAGTTTGGATGCAAGTGGTTCTCGTAAGGCTTTGAAGACAACTTGGACAAAGGTTCCCAGGACATTATCACCAACATTAGCCGTCTTTGTGATTCAGAAGAGATTAGAGGCCTTGACACAGATAGCTTTCCAGCGTGTCCGATACCATAAGAGAAAATCGGATGCAAAAATGAAATGCTGTACGAAAAATGCTTCTCGCAAACGTTTTCATCTAAACCAAATCCTGGCCGAAGCTGTACCCACATGCGCCCATGTGTGATAAACAAACAAATGGTGCTGGAATAAAAATCCCTTCTTCACATATGCTATATTATATAAGCAGTTTAGCTGAAAGTGTTAGAAAATTGTCAAATACTGATTAAATAGAATAACGTTTACCTTAGTAATGTTCTAAGCCTACTCGTTCTTAACCCTCAGCGTCAATATAAGCATGACTTGTTCATCAGTTTGAGAAGAATATCCTAGTTGAAGAACTGATAACAGCCTGCCTTTGCTCTTTGTTATCTTCTACAAATTTGTTGTTCTTTTACAGAAGTTATTAATTAACAAAAGACTTTCGAAAAATCACTTTGAAAAACGTCTAGCGCTTTTCAATATTGTATTCCTCAATCGCATGGGGTCATTGGTTCACCCACCATAACCCAACCGTACTAGACTCTGGGATCAGTTAAGTTACTAGCTGAATGGTAAATGGGAAATACAGCAGTACCTTGCTTCGTATTACGTATCTACAGATCATCTTATGGTGTTTCGGAGGCCGTTTCTTCTCTTACAAAAAGTTGCGCCCTTCTAACGAACAATACTGTAGGTGAACAGTAAGTGAATTCATGTTTTTCTTGTCTTCAGTGAAGTATCCAGAATTTCTTAGAGTGGAACCAGTACGGCAATGGTCAGTTATGGAAATTCTCACGAAAGAACAGTGGAATAGTGTAAAAAACAATCCGAAAGCAGTCGAATACTTGCGAAACATTCCGTTCGACTAATCGGTCACATTACTGAAAAAATTAGACTTGTTTTTATTCTCTTTTATGATTCCTTCTTTTATCAACGTTGGTTGCCGTCTGTTTATTCTGAGCATTTCAAGTGTTGCTATAATGTGAATGGCAGAAGGGATTCTTATCAGAAGTCTAATAATCTTCAGTGGTTAATACACCACTTAGCTCGTGTTGACAAGTTCTGTTTAGTTCTTCACTGGTTTCCACAACTTATAGCCGTTCCTACTTATTTTTCGTTACATCTGCACTTTAACTTTTTTACTGTAGTGAATAAGTATTCCTTGGACTATTGTGCGGTGGTTTCGATGAGATTAAAATACACATCGGGCAAATGCACATCATCTATTCAGGCATTGGTTGGACTTTCGTCATCACTTTGGGTTGCTCAGAAAATAATCTCGGTTTTGGAATTTCGTTTCTCTTGTATATGTTTTGGCAACGCCTTTTTTCCGAATTCGATGCTTTATATATTATTTCGTGAAGGCCACGTGTGGCGCAGTGGTCGCAGACGCCGTGCAAAACGCACATGGTATCGATCCCCGCACCCGTGGGTCACCAAGTCTTCCATCCCTTCGGGATCGGCAGTTTGCTACCACACTTGTCTGGGAGGACAGCAGCACTGGCTCGATACACAAGTAGGCCACCTGGAGTCATTGTAAAGGCCAGATATGCACCTCCAACGATGCTTAATGAAGTCGAATACATGGCACATCCTTCAGGGATTGATCAAAGCCGAGAGCTTCTGTTTTTTATCCTTTATATATTATTTGCACAAAATGTTCTATGCATTTTCATCCAATGTGATTGAATATTAATACAAATTGTATTTTTGGCAATTTTTAAAGGTTAGAATTTTAGACGTCAAGATACCTTGACAATTTTATCATTATGAATTCAAACTTGTTCACGTAAGCGGCTTGAAACAATGTTTTGACTTTTATTTACTTCTTATTTCTTTGGTAGATTGTATGTAGTGTAGAAACAAGCATGCTGCAATATGAGCAAGCTCGGATCCTCATATGGTCATCGGACTCGTTATTACTCTCACCGGCGGCTCACGTACTATCCCCTGCGCCATACGAGGCCCATGCTTGGCATTTCTCTTAGTCAGTTTCAACTCTAACGGTGCCGTCAGCAATCACCCAACAGCGGGAATGATTTGGGGAGTACAAATCGACTGCGCTAGAAGAAGGTTGTGCTGAGCATTTGGTGGTTTGCTGCTGGTGTAGTCCATCACAGCTTCCTAAATCCTGGTGAAACCAAGATGGCAAAAAGAACATCTAGAAAATCGGCGAAATGGACTAGGAACATCGGCTACTGTGTCTCCACATTTGTCAATTCAAACGGCGCAATCATTCCTCACGATAACTTGGGGTGACAGGTCGCCCTACCGACGCCGCAAAAGATGATCGAGCAGCGCTACAAAACTCTCCCTCGTCCACCATACTTGCCACACCTTACTTCTGCAGTATACTGTTTCTTCAAACCTCCTGATAATTTTCTATGTGAGAAATACTTCGGGAACCATGCCGAGGCCGATGCTGTCTTCAACAGCTTTAAGGCCTCCAGAAGATCACTATTTTGTGCAACCGGTATAAGTGACATTTCTCGCTGACAAAAATTCCAAGATTCTAAAGGCTATTGCACTGACTAGCAAAGTTTCTCCTAAGTTGGGATGTAGCACTTTAAAAATGCAGGTTGAAATCCGTCATTAATTTCTGGGCTGCTTTGCTACGACTAACCTTACCATCTACAGCCTCATAGTAAATTTATGAACTCTGGCACCATTTTGATTCAAAAGCAACAAGAAATCGTTCTGTTCACTGTCGCATGTTTTTCTATTGTAGAAATGCTTGGCGTTGACGTATTTTTGACTATGTGACCTCATTCTCAACTGTACTGTATCGGTTTTTTTGATTTATTATGGTCTTGGGATTCTACGGAATACTTGCGGCAATCGAGCGTTTCAAAAACGCAGTGACAAGTCGAGCTTTCCCTCTTCGTGACCTCATGGCGCGTTTAGAGATTCACTTAAGAGGTTTGTGTAGAACTGAATTCTTGACAGAATGAAAACACCTTTGATTGGAATGGTGAATACCAAAAAAAAAATTTGATCTAACACCTTTTGGGTTTAACAACGTTTGAACAAACAAATAAAACTGTCCATCTAAACGAAGAACTTTTTGTCACAGTAAACATCAGCTATTCAATTGTTAATAAGTGATAACAGGTCTATTTAAGTAGTGTTTTCAAAATGTAGTGAAACATTTTTTCAAAAGACTACCTACTTTCGAACCAATTTCGTACTAAATTTCATACTTATAGAAAACAAATGCTAGGAATCTAGCGAAATCTGAACACTGATTTGTACCACATTCTCTCTTTAAGTGCAGCTCTGGCTTCTAATAGTTCGATACGTTTAGAGTTTTTAGATATGTTAGTCTTCATCCTCTCATTTTTTTCTTTCTTCCAACGTGTTTTTTCCCTTCATCTATTGTACTCTTCTTATTGATCTTTTAAAACGATTTTAGCCCATAGTTCATTTTCTTTTTCTTTTTCAATCGTTTTGTTTCCTTTGATTCACTCTCAGGTGTGTTAAACAAACTGAAAAATCGATAAGTAGCTATTCGTCAGCCCCAAACAAGAGGTCACTTTTCAAACCTGAAAGAGGTAGTAATCTTTCTTTACTGACTTTCGAGCTTTAGATAACTTTAAGACGTCACATTCATGCCCTTTTCTCTTTCATTCTTCTAAATCTGGTGAGAATTCGAATTTTAGCCAGTTTATGCATTCCTTTCTTTTTATTTGCTTTTCATTTCCGGATGAATAGTACTCTCTCGTTGCTTGAAAATCTTTGCGGAACCTCCTCTCGTGCTCTATCGAGCTACTTTCTTTCTCATTCTTTTCTTTTTAGACGATTTTAGTCCTGTTTCTTGTGAAAAATGATTTTCAGTTGGGTATGTATCGAGTGCGCAACCGATGGTGGCAATGGGTGGCGGTGTTATGCGTTTTACTGCCACCGCTACTTCAACAAGTTCCACAGCAAACTCATACTCAAACCGGCACTATCAAAAAGAATATAGGAAATCCGGAGGCTGGGACGTTATTTACTGGGACAGGCACTAATCTGTATTATGGAGGTAGGAAACCAGTAAGACTTTTAATAGAACTGAACTAGCTCCTTTTTATAGCACTTAGATTGAGGTGAGGAAATGGAGAATTCAAGTGTACAAGTTTATAAACTAATACATTTACACCTTAAAACATGATTTAGTCGTTGGGTGCAGGTGTCTGTTTGAGGAGGGTGCAAGAATTCCGCATGTGTAAATGTTCTGATACCGTGCTCACTCATTTGTACAGCTGATGTACTACCACGTCTTGACTTCAGTGAATTTGGTTCCATTCGGTCCAGAAGTTGGTGATCAAGAAGTGATTCCGGGAATGTTGACCTCAGGTCAAACTATCGATCTTCATATGTATTTTCCATTCTATGGAGGACTATACAACTATACGACGGTAAATTCGTGAAAATTGACCCGTTTTTACCTTATAAGTAAAATTTCGCAATTATGTACATTGTCATCAATTTTGGAAGTACCACTAAAGCTTATACACAATTGTCACACACTTTTCTTTCTATAAGACGTCAGAAAAAGAAAAAGTGAAGTCAAAGAATTGTTCGTAGTACAAAGTACTGGCGATAAGCGAATGATACCACTTATAGATTTTTGGAGCGTTTTTCTTCGATTGGTTCAGATATCGGTAAATGGTTACATTGGCTTTGCTACCGTACTAGATCAGGGACCAACGATTAACATTGGTCCCGAGATGACCGATTGGCCAAAACATCAGGATCCGGCGATGATCGCTCCATACCTATGTAAACAACAGGTAATTAACGATTTTCGGGCGCTCGAAGAGTTCAAAAAGTATTGAAAAAAGTACAAACAAAGCAGTCAAGTAACTAGGAGAAAAGGTTGCGATACAAATGGATGAGTGAGTGAAAAGATGGAAAAACGACTAAATGTTACAGATTCCACAAGAGATGAATCCCGGTATGCGATCTGGTGTGTTTTTTCGTCTAATGATGAGACAATCATTGTTTGGTAGAGGTACAAATAGTAACATGAACCTTGGCGGTTCGTATCAGAGCAGCTTCTTCGGACAGTCAGCATCGATGGTGAGCGAGAGCGAGACTCATTAGCGCCTTATCAGATAAGAACAAGTGAAATTTGTTCTCAATTTACGTTGAAGATATAAATCAATGCGTTAAGTTGAATGAAAAACGAAAAAGTTTGAAGCGAAAGAGCTTTCTAGAAGAAAAATCTGTTAAGCTGGATGCTGGTGAGTGCCATATGTATTGATTTTTCACAGTCTCTGTGCCCTGTCGAAATTTCATCCAGGTACCATAGTCGATGCAAAAGGTTAATTCCTGGAGAAAAAGACAATTTATAGATTAATTGTTGTCCTAATGAAGTTTTGCATCCCATGAAGTCGTTTGGGGTTTACGTTTTTGCAAAATTAACTGCATACACAGAATTAGATCTTGTAAAGGTTGTTGAGTAACTTATTGTAGTAAATACCGTAAGAACCTTTATTTAGAACTGTTACTTTTTCTATTTTATTATAACAAATACTGTGCACTGAAGAGTGAACACAGCTATTTAAAATTGTTGAAGATGATCAAAATCTTTCTATTTAGGCTTGTCAAGGAACTTCAGGAAGTTATGTTCGATGCGATCAGAATAGCGACTATTTCCTGGATGAAATGATGCGATGGTTACAAGGTTGGAGTAATGGCTTATTACCTTTTAACTGTTACTTTTACATGAAATACAATGATCACATCAGTTCGTTTTTTTAAGGGATACAGTTGTAGAAGTTCAATCAAAACAAAACGTTAAGCCGTTCGGAGCTGTTTTTGTTCCCATATAAATCTCCGTTACCAATACTTCGTTGTGGTTGTAAATATTTTATCCAAAAGTTGCATTTGGTAAATAATAATAGATGGGTATACTGTTTACCGCCTCGTCATGGTTGGAGGGAGTTGCTGGGTGTCGGGCTGCGATGTACAGCGGAGGATAGATCCTCCCAGCAGGATCTCCCACGTCTAAGAAGGAGATCGGCGTTTCCATCAGGAAGCCCAGCTAACAGTCAACTTACTGGCTGTGGTGATGAGGACCTGGGCAGACTTTGGCTAGACTGACCTCAGGTCTCCAGGGACCACAATCGCTAAAACAGCAAAACTCCGAAATCTACGAAACCATGTTAGGGAGCGCACGGCCAGTGAAGGCGAGCCAACCAAGTATCCAAGTAAGTAAGTATAATAGATAACTAAAGCTCAACTCTAAAAATTAGAATTTTTGCATTCCCCCTACGAAATTCGTTGCTGTTTGAAAGGAAATAATAGTGTTCTCTTAGTCGATTAACTGTTTTACTGTATGCCACTTTTCTTCCGTTTTTAAACTTGTTTTTTAGTGTTAATTTACTATTTATGTCAGTGTTTTCACTTGTACTGATATGGTGCTTGTAGCGTGGCTGTCGGAGGTGCTCTGCAATACACATGGGACCGATCCTAGCGCCCCGGGCTCACCAAACCGTCCATCCTTCCGGGGTCGGCAAACTGTTACCACTTTTTCTGGGAGGATAGAAGCACTAATTCTGCACATCCATAGGCCACCTCGAATCATTGTGTAGGCCAGATATGCATTCAGTCACTTCTAACGATGATTAATGAAGTCGAATGCATGGCGCACCACCCAGAGGTGGATCAACGCCGAGAGCTTTATCCTTTTCATCTTCTTACTCTGAGTCCTTAAAACATATTATCTAAATGCGTATCTGCCATCTGTTCTTAAAACGGTTTCTTTCTTAAATCTATTGACAATTCTTAACATTTAGTCAGTAGTGCACAGGATGTTACTAATGTGTCATTTGTTTGTTAAGTACTACCTAAATTTCATGTGTTTCATATTTATATGATACAGTACCACCCATATTAATCTGCAACATACTCGGCCAAGAGCTACCGTACCTCTACAACCATTACCAGAGCTCTTTCGTTCACAAAGTAATCAGCTTTGTGGAAGCGTGGATTTCGCGAGAAATGAAGTGCACAAGCTCACTAGCTAGCCTTATGTCCCTTGCAGAAGGTGTTGCTGGTGCGGCTGCTTTTCGTGCTGATGCAGCTCTGGTTGTCACCTGGTACAATACGGCGTCAGCGATTTCCGGAAGAAGTGACATGGACGCTGGACAGTTGGCCACTTATCAACTCGTTTGGCTTACTGATGAGGTACTGGAACAGTTTACAATTAGAGACTATGTATCGCAAAATCTGAACAATTTTTGCATTTCTTGAAAAGATATTTCTGCAATAATTACTTTTTTACCAGGTTTTTTTTACTGTCTTTCACTTTGTTTAGTTGCTGAATGGGCAAATTTAGAAAATCTCAAAGTCACTATTGAATTCACAGACTGCGCGACTCAGCTATGTGATTCTGAACTACGACAAACTTGGTTTCGATGCCGCCGACTTCCGTGCGAATTCGAGAAGTGGACGGTGTCAGGTTCGCACCCGGTCGAAAATTTTCGCTTTTCTCTTTCCTCCTGAAATCTGACTATTAAAAATGGTTTGTATGAGCTCCTTTTACAAAACTATGATTAATTTGTATTGGAAATATTTCGGAATCGTTTCCAAGGCAACTGAGTTACCGATAAGTTTATCGGTCGTAGAAGAGCGATCATATCTGCAAAGTAATCGATCCGTTTTAAAGTAGTATACAGATTTTTTATGCGTACAAACCTTATTTTATTTTATAAATCCTTCGCTTTAATTACAATCGTATGTGTTGACAAGACGTTTTCGAAAAGAATGTGGTCTGTGTTATTCTACACAATTTTTTGCTTGATTTAATTCTATATAGAAATTACTGGGCCAAGTGTATCGGAGTGGATTCATGGAATATGCACTTCGTTCTTGGTTCGATCTCCTGCCTAGGCTAACAAACTCTCCATCTCGTCCTAATACATCTAATACTTGCAAATTGGTGCTGAACCTGTGTGAAAAAACAAAGAGCACTGACTTTGTACATCGGTAAGATACCTGCAAGTCATTTTATAGCACAAATGTGCGTTTAGTATCCTCCACGATACGAATAGATTCAAATTCATGGTGCATCATTAAAGGACTGAGCAAAATCAAACGCTTTATAAATACAATCATTCATTTGCAAATCCTGAGAGATTCCCATTTTTCAAAAAAACTACAGTCATGCCAATATTTTTGAGCGTGAGAGGAATCGGCACCAGTTAGTCATAATGTGTAACTCTGACCGTGCTTTGTTCTCAGTGAGTCATCGACACTCACCAACTGGAGCCGGATGTCCTGTTGGATACAAAAGTACAGCAATATGATTTCATTTTATTTACTTAGCTAATTAGCTAACACCATTATCGAATGCAGCAATGTTTAAACAGTAAAAAATAAGCTCCTAGACACGTATAGCTAAAATAGCTAAAAATAAACTTCCGAAACCATCTATTCCTTGTAATACCTCAATTTAATTATCTACTTATTCACTTACATGACTTGACTCCATAAGCTGAGAGGGTGCCAACAGTCCTTTTGTTCAATTCATTGCCTCGAATCTGTCACGGGGGTGAGAACTTTGTCTTCATCACTGTAGTTAGTTGAATACCAGTTGAGTTGACCTTCCCTGGAAATCCTGAGGTATCTCTAATAAATAGTTCCCACTGTCCTTACCATACCTGCGCCAACCTTTGTGGATCGGATGGGGGTTTTTCCAAAAATGTTTGGCACCGATTTACGGACGCCGAAGCAATGGTAGGCTTGGTTAACCATGTGGTGGGTCGAACCATCGACTATATGCGTATTGCACGCCGTGCCTAACCACTACGCTTCTTCGGTGCCATTTGTATCGTCATCGAAGGCAATTTTTCTTCGTATTTTTGTTGAGCAAACGCGAGGTGTTATTATTCTTTATTCACGAATAAGCTGACGTTCCGGCGAATTTCGCCTTCCTCAGATCCTGGAAAGGTTAAGTTGATAGCAATCTACTCGGCCAGACGCCTCCATAACCAAACAAGGAAAACGCGAAACCAAGATTTCAATCACATTGAACACAGCTTTGCACACTCACCGCTTTCTATGAGGCTTCCACTGAGCATGTTGCGTGAGGACCAACCGCACAGATTTCGGATTTTGAACCGATTTTTACGAAAATGAACCGCAGGGAAGAATGCCTCATTATCACGGGTGATATAGCGCAGTATATAAGACTGCTATTCTGATGAGAGGGGCACATTATGCTTCCATGTGATTTCTGTGCGGTTGGTCTCTACGTAACATACTTAGTGGAAACCTCATAGAAAGCGGTGAGTGTGCAAAGCTGTGTTCAAAGTGATTGAAATCTTGGCAACTTTTGGCAGCAGCAACTTCTCTGTTCTCAAATTATCTTTCTTCGTTTGATGAGAAGCGAAATGGGATGATACATGCGAAACAAATTCTAGCAGGAAAATGAGAAACAATACTTCGATTTTGGAAAAAACACCACGATCAGCATTTTGATGATTTTTCATTAAAGAATGAAAACGTGGAGGTCACGTTTAATGACCATAAAGTGAATTTTGTCTAAGAGAAAGGAGCTAAAAAAAAACTATTTTTGACATTTTTTTTCACAAAAGGAAATGCAAAGGTAAAGAAGAGAAGGTATATTTGTTTGCGATCATATTTCCTAGCTATATTTTTATTCACTGTAGCGCTCAGGAGAAGAAAGCGGTTCAAATCATTAAACATTCTTTCTTTTAGGCTGTATTCAACGGCGGTAACCATACAGGTATTGTACCTGTCGATCCAACCCAACCGTTTAAAAACTCACCAAAGGTAAGCGATAACGTCTTCCGGGGAGAATGGTGAAAAGCTTAATATGATAGCATTTGAAAGCAGTTCTTTCCAAGATTTTTTTGGTGGTGGTATTAGAAAGGGAGGGAATAAAACAGTGATTCCCAAGACCAACTTTTTATTGTCCTCGGTAGAGCTAAATAACTTGCTGATTTCTTGATTTGCACTCACGAGTTTGTTATTTTATGTTATTCGCTTACAATAACTGATATTTCGGTGGATTTCAACCTTTGCAGAGCATGAAAAGGTCAAGTTAACCGCAATCTAGTCAGTAGTCGGCCTCCATAACCCCAACAGGTAATCCGCGATACCTCATCTTCAGTCTCCATGGATTTAAAACAGCTTCTTCACAAACTCATCGCGTCCTGTGAATTTTTCACCGAGTACTAAGTAGAGCGGTTAATTTGTGAAGAATCTGTTCTATATACAACGCGATCAAGCATTAGGTATCGTGCTTTTTTTGTTGGGGTGATGGAGGTGTTTGGATGACTGGTTTGCAGTTAACTAGACCTTAACCAAACTCTGAAGAAGGCGAAATCCAGCGTAAGATCAGCTGTTGTGAATAAATACTCTATAATAACCGTTTTCTGTGTGCGTATCAACAAAATACGAATTAAAACAGTTACATGAATGTGTCGTTTTCTTGTTCAGCAATCGCGAGGTTTTTAAACAGCATACATTTACTTCCATAAAAACACAATACAATACAACGCTAGCTGACGTTTCGGCAGTATCGCCTTCTTCAGAGCCTGGAAGGGTATACTGGTATACAATCTACTAGGCCAAACGCTTCAATAACACTTACAAAAATACACACAGGAGTCCAAAACACCAGAGCGAAAACTCCTTGAGGCTTTTTGGATAAATGCCAAAAACCCTACAATGAATAGCAGGGACGAATGCCCGGAGGTCATACGCGACCCGACGCCGTACGTTCGCATCGATTTTTGATGTGGGATGGTGCAGTCGTCAACCACATGCGACTATAATCAGCTGTTCTAAACTTCCTCATTGGAAGTCACGAAAAAAGCGGTGGGTTTTTCGAGAAGTTGTTGATCGTGTAATTACCAAAGAGTTTTTCGTCTTTGTGTAAGTGTTATTGAAGCGTTTGGCCTAGTAGATTGTATATCAGTATACCCTTCCAGGCTCTGAAGAAGGCGATACTGCCGAAACGTCAGCTAGCGTTGTATTGTATTGTGTTTTTTATGGAAGTAAATGTATGCTGTTTAAAAACCTCGCGATTGCTGAACAAGAAAACGACACATTCATATTCCAATGCCGAGGTTAAGAGAAAGTCGATCCTGGGAACTAAAACAGTTATATTACGCAGTAACTGAAACGCAGTAAGGGTCCAATTGACTCGTTCCACTTATCTCTACTCATTCCTGTAATTCGTTCCGTTTCCCAATGGCTTTGATTTTATGCCGTAATTTTGTTCCATTCACTTTCTTAAAGTTTATATTATAGTTTCAAACAGTGTTAAAACGCCATTGAAAGCATTTTGCGAAGTCCTAAGACCAACTTTCTTTTGTACTATGCATTGGTCAACAATTCAGTGTTTTTCTTTCAAACACGAGGTTGTTCTTAATTAAAAGTAGCTCGTGTTTCTGCGGTTTCACCTTCTCCAGAGTCTGGAAAAGTCAAATTGACATGCGTTCTGCTAAGCCAAACACTTTCATTACCTCAGCAGATAAAACTTAATACATAAATTTTTCATCCGCATAATAAATAGCCTCTCTTAAACACTCACCCTTTTGGTCTTTGCAAGTCTTTCAGTAATTTGGTGGAGACCAGCCACAGAGAGTACTATATGGGCGAGGAGTGTGCATGCATCAGATTATAGAATCTGCATGAGGTATGACGCCAGGACACGTGTCCTCGAGACAATCCTCCTTGCGTTTCACCTTTGGATTTTTGGAATTAATTCGAAACGCTTCAAGATTTTCACGCGCTGATGTTCTGGCTTCCTGTTCGAGGATAGTGACTTTTGCCTCAAAATATTTTCCGCTGTCTCTGTATCCTACTGTAGCGTAGATAAAAGCAGTAGTAATCGATCTCACGCCATCATTGCACTATTGTATATATAGATGACTGGTTTGACATCTGCTCCACAAAAGAGAAAATGGACTAATGTTTCGGCTTACTGAATAAACAGTCAGACCGTGAAATTGGCGCAGCAAATAGCTATTTACAATGGTTAAGAAACTGTAGTATTCAGGATGGGCTTAGAGGAATAACCATGCCTCTAAACGATAATTCTAGTGAGAATAAGGTCTCGTTCATCTTCTCCTTCGTATCCCAGATGTAAAACGTTGCTTGAGAAGGGCCGGTGAAGAGAATTCGATTACAATGATTGGAATACCACCAGGCTCTTTCAGGAGCTAGCTAGTTCGTAACCGTCTCTGTGGGGCTGGTCTCCACTAGTTAACTGGATGACTTACGAAGAACAAAACAGTGAGTGTTTAAAAGGACTGTTTATTTTGCAGATGAAGAATTTAAGGATCAAGTATTGTCTGCTGAGGTAATGAAAGTGTTTGGTTGAGTGGGTAGCATGTCAACTTGACCTATCCAGCCTCCAAAGGAGACGAAGCTGTCGAAAGTCGGCTATTGTGAATCAGTAACTGCTCTAATAACGGCCTCTTGTTTGCCCATCAAAAAAAAGCAATGAATCATTCTAGGAAGCCTTGAAGCAGTTTAAACGCTTGTCGTTTTTTATTCATTTGTCATTTACTGTGAGGCGGGTGTTGCGCAGTGGTCGGAGGCGACCTGTAATACACATGCTATTGATCCTCGCGCCCTAGTCCCACGAAGCCCGCCATATCTCTGGGGTCGGCAAATTGGTACCAAATTGGTCGGCGAGGATAGCAGCACTGGCTCGATATATAAGCAGGCCACCGCAAGTCATTATAAAGGCCAGGTACGCGTTCAATTACCTCCAAAGATAAATCGGTTGCGTGGCGCATACCTCAGGTGTTGATCAACACCGACAGCTTTTTTATTTTTTTGTCCTATATTGTAAAGGACGTGGCGAACGATGAAATATTGATGTTAAGGAAAATTTTTTGTTGATTTTGCAAATTTTCCAATTGCCTCCTCTATTTTCCTACCCTTCATCGCATTCGAAATTGAAGGTGTTGTCACAACGCTCTGGTGTACCGCACATGGTTCGAGGACGTTACATGTTTCGAGTAGACGATGTAGTTCGGCCGGGTGGATGTAGTAATAAAACTGGCGGAACATGTTAGTTTTATAACTTTGTTTTTTTGTCACTAGTTGGATTGTCAGCCCTCTTAGAAGAAGAATATTGTGGGCTTCACCAAATTTTTCATTTAACTTCTAGGTAGGAAATGCATAGCGTAGGCAGTGATGCCGTTCAGTAGGATTGGTGCGTTCGTCAAACCTGCTCTTGGCACGACAAACTTCAAGCCCGTCCTGGGTCAGGAAATTGCAGCCAAACTAGTCTGAGATAACCTTGTTCCCATCGACATGGGAGAGTCGTCTCGACCAGTATTCAATGACATTCATGTAGTAGGCCAAAAATCCTAAAGCAGTAGTCCAACTCACAAATAGGGAGATATTCAAAGATATTCATGTAGCAGGCCAAAAATCCTGAAGCAGTAGAAGACTTTTGTAGATAACGAAACGGATTTAATACAGCAAGTGCTGGAATTTGCAAAAAAGGGGTGCTGTAAGTGATGAGAGGCTCCATATGGGATGGTGTCGCAATGTATTCACCCTTTTCATCGTAGTTAGGCGCTTCATCTTTCGGCCTCGGTAGGGCATTAAACCATTATGAACCTCGTATTGCCCTAATTTTATTAACCACACAGTTATTACTAATAAATTCGCGTTAAACTTTTTTCTTATTTTGAATGTCGTTCCATAAATTGTAAGATAGTTCAGATCCGATGTTGATTTACCCAAATATTGTCAACATGATGGGTGAGATGGCAGTTGATGTGAATGCGATATGCCTGGATAGAACACAGACCTACATGTTGATGATCGAACAACGACAGGTAGTTTCTATTTCTATCCAACGATTGATTTTTACTTATTGGTTGTTTTGGAGTCTTTTCGGCCTTTTTTATTCTAATCTCTTTTGACACGGTACCGTTTAATTTGCTGAAAAAGTGATTTTCTTTTGCAAAAGTCGGTTCTCAGGCCAGCTTCGAACCCGAGATTACCCATTCAGCGGGCCCACTTGTTAACGTCTGCACCACGGAGGCCATTGATTTGATTTTCTCTCAGCAATTTTTTCTACCGTAACAGAAAGTTTGAAAAAATAAAAAAAGTAACAATTGTAGAAAGTTGAATCGCCAATAATTTTTATGAGGACCAGATTTTGTTTTCCTTGTGCTCTAGCGGCTTTTTTTAAACAATATATGGTTATGTAACAAATTTTACAGACAGCTACGTGTACAGTACTGAATCCAGCAATTGCTCGATGTCATTTGCCTAAAATCTACGACTGGGGGACGAAAACCGTCTACTTTCAACCACAAGGTGGTGGTGGCAACGATGAAAAAGCTTTCGTTGGCTACATTTATTTCGGTATCTCACTATTTTTTAAAGAAAAATTCATATTCTACACACGGTTCTTACCCAGTTAGGCTACTCCGAAGCAAACAACTTCGTCTGCCCACCTAAAATCATTGGAGGATTCGTTGAAGCCTTAGTTTTCTTGGCTTTCCAATTCTCATTTTTTTATACTTTTAAAATTAGTAGGCAACTACATATCGATGCACACGCAAAAATACTGCCATAGTGAACTACTTTTTGTGGATAGTGAACAAAAGGGTATACAAAAGGAGAAACTTCGGACTTGGCTTCAAATAAGATTCTTACTGAGCACTAAATGCTTAATAGTAGAGTAGCCTACGAATAATTTTTGAAGAAAACTTCGAAGGGCGTCTTTAAGACAAAGTAACAGGAGCAAACAAAAACCAGTAAATAAATAGATAATGCTTGCGTTACATATGAAACCGTGTACTTTAGTCCCCCCGACGTTGGATCCGATGCGTTTGGATATTGGAAACATTTACGATTGGTTCAAAAATCCTATACCATACCAAGTAAGCGTCTTTAAACCAATCGTGTTGGAATACTTCTCATCTCTTTCCTTTTTCTTTTGTTATGTGACATCCTTTTTCAAGTTTAGGTGATGCCATTGGTGTGGTATCCGAGGAATTTCACTAATCCGGACATAACTTTTCATATGGAATCGTTAAGACTTGGCGATGATAGCATGTATAGTGTGCAGCTTGGTCTTTATGTTATCGGATATCGAGAATTCAAAGACGACGAGGTTAATGACGTAGATCTTGTATTTTATTCCTTTTTCATTTAAATCACTCGAGATCACATAATGTGCTGATATCACTACTTATTTATTCCATTAATTTCTTCCCATACGTTACCCAACATTTTTGGGTTGGTATTTGGACTTTGACGTTTCTTCTTTTCTTGAATGAATCTTTGCTTTCTGTGAATGCTAGTCGATGAGATCCTCCTTAGAATCCTCAAATGGCGGTATGACGGTGTCTTATTCATCATCTTTTTCTTCTTTGCCATAGACACCCGCTTATAATTGTGAGGTCGGAGGAGATTTCTCTCACACAAGTGTTTTTCCATTCTGGAGACCCAAAAGTTGCTGTAGGAAACTTGGTTGGTCTAGGTCGTGGTTAAACAAGTGACCATCGCCCATGTTATTGAATCGTATCTCTAACCATTGCGCTTCTTGTGCAATCTTCATTTTCTCTTGCGATAACCACACTGTCGCTACTCGCGGAATTACTTTTTTCGACCAAAAATGCTGTTTGACTGCACCAACACAGGTGAAGGTGGAAACCTCTACAAAACTTACTCCTAGATTAGAACTACTCCTAATTGTTTATAGATATTTTTCTAACAGCATAGTCAACTTTAAGTTGTAAACGAATATAATTTCGCCTGCAGATTAAAAAATTCCGACCAGAACATCGAATATTGTGCCGACTTGCCACTTATTCCAACCGTAACACCTATGAATATCGTTGGAAACCTCAGGAGGAAAGAATCAACATACACCAGGTAAATGGGGGCTAATCTTTAAGTATTTATAATTAAGCAAATGGGAAAAGCAATAATGTGACAAATGTCAGTGAGAGATGTTCTAAGGTAAAATTTGGTGTTGACAGTGAAAGTGAGGAGTTCTAAGAATTTCCGGAAATTCTTTATACATATGATTTTCACTTACTCACTTGATACTTGAGCGGCTTGTCCTCACTGGTTGTACGAGCTCCAGCATAATCACCATTTTTCGGAGACTTGATGGTTAAGCCATTGTGGTGTCCTGGAATCCCGAGGTCAGCCTGACCAAAGTCTGCCCCAGGTCGTCACCACGACAGGCAGTCGCAGCCCTTGTTGATCAGAGAGAGATTTGCTACCATGTGACTTTGATACCAGGACGGTGGTGGATCCTGATTTTGGTTTACTCTTATTGGAGCTTTCTGACGGAAATGTCGGACTTCTCAGCATGATGAAGTCCTGCTAGGGGAATGAATTCCTCCGTTATACATCGAAGTCCGAGAGCCAGTAACACCCAGCCGCTATGAGGCGGTAAACCATTGGGAGAAATTGCTCTCTTTAGCTGACGTAAATTGTTACTTTTCTTACGAAGCTATTCTTCAACGGGTTTTCTTTGGAAAAAAAATCTAGTTCCACTTAATTCTCTGTTAGCGAATAGATTTTATCAGGTTGAACATTGGTACTTGAACGACTGGCAACGAATGAACGAGCTGTACAACTACCGATTTGGATATTTGAAACTCGCGCCGATAAGACCGAATCAGAATGAGAATCCACAAACTCTGCTTTCCGGGTAAGCTTGCTTTTGTGGTATGCTTAGAGATTCGTGATAGCGATTTAGATTAATTCGAGAAAAGTAATTAATTTTCTAAATGTTTTACCTTTTTTCTCCCTATTCTGTTCTCGCGGCAGCGTAGAGTGTGAAATATTACCATAGAGATCTTGAGACATGAGCAAAACTCGGAACCTTAGGTGCTTTTCGAACTCGCGATAGCCCTTTCTGGGGCTTCACATGTTATCCACTGCACCACCCAACGCCTTGGATATAACTTCTTCTCAGCCAGATCTTTCTGCTCTTTCCATGCTCTCAGTAATCACCCAAGTAACGGAAATAATCTGGATAGCACAAACACGCATTGAGTCCAGTTAATCTGAAGTTGCAGTCGAAATTATAATGTTTTAACTTGTATTTACCACTACCATAAAAAGGATAAAGAATAGCTCTGTTTATATAAAAAGGATGAAGAAAAAAAGAATAAAGAAAAGAGAGAGCTTTAGCTCTCGGCGTTGATAAGTCCCCTGAGGGATGTGCCATTCATTGGACTTCGTTAAGCGTCGTTGGAAGTGATTGAACGCATATCTGGCCCTTACAATAACTAGCAGTGGCCTACTGATGTATCGAGCCAGTGCTGTTATCCTCCCAGACAAATCTGGTACCAATTACCGAATCGCGGAGGGATTGAAGACTTAGTGGGTCAGGCACGGGATTGGTCCCATGTATGTGTCGCGGAGCGCCGCTGACCACAATGCCAATCTCCTTAACATATTTTTCTTAAATGTAGTCCAATCTTTCACATTTTTCTATTTCTCTTTCTATTTTACTTGTTTTGATAATATCTCGGCAAGCTAAACCTTTTCCGTACCTATTTGATGGTACCCATAGAAAATCGAAATTTCAGTCTTGTTTCGGCACCGATTTCCCTCCATTGGCTGTGGACGACGAATAACCCGGAATTTTCAACCACCACCTATTCACAAAGTGACGAAAATGCCAGGGTGGAATTCGTGAAGAAGAAGTCCCTAGAGATGTGTCATGATTGGTACGGTGGCTTTTTTGTCATTTTATTCATTCGTATCACTTTCAAGGTCATTTGAAGTTATGAAGAACCCATGGAAAGCATGTAAAAATATCAACTAGCAAGTTCAGTATTCACTTCTTCGCAGAGCGCTCATAACTTATTTTGTTTGTTTTTAGTGTACCGATTTACCTAAAGAAATCCTTCTGATCTCATCTTGTTGGAAAAAAGTTTCCACTGGCTGCATACAAATTAGATCATCTACCAGTTGACCGTCCCAAGTCGGAGCTTCCCATTAAGCTTCACCAGACACTAATGACACCATGTTTTTCGTTCATGATCCATTATTTTTCACACCTTTACAATATTTTACAATAACTGTAACGCCAATATCGTACGAGTTTTCTTGGAGTTTTACTATGAACATTGATACACAACAACAACGTCAACAGAAACTAGACAATCATTCAAGATTTTTGGGTATAAAAGGTACAACCAGCAGCAGTAAACCCTCCTAACGGTTTATCGCCTCAACGTGGCTGGGAGGTGTTCCTGAGTGTCAGGCTGCGACGTACAGGGGTGCTCACCCTCCAGTACGGTCTCCCAAGCTGAGAAGGAGTCCGGTGTTTCCACTAGGAAGCCCAGCTAAGAGTAAATTAATACCAGGATCCACCACCGTCTCGGTATCAAACCAGTCGCATGGTGGCAAATATCCCTCTGATCCACAAAGGTTACGACTGCTTGTAATGGTGATGACCTGGGGCGGGCTTTGGCCAAGCTGTCTTCCGGACTCCAGGAAACCAGCATATCTCTGAAGAATGGAGATTATGCTGTAGCCCCTAAAACCAGTGAAGACGGGCCATCCAAATATCCAAGTAAATAAGTAAAAAGTAGAACCTGAGAAAAAACGAACTTGAAATCTGAAGCTAGTAGTCGTCGGCAGAAAATGGAAACCAACGGTTGAGCTCCAACGAAATGAGCACCACGTTCATCTTTTCCAGGTACAACGAAGACGGTGCTCAGTGGAATTTTATCCGGGACACCGAGACGAACTCATCGTGTCCGTGCATCGAGAAGCAGGCGATGGCCGACCTGGGACGATTCATGCCGCATCCCAGATGCTCACAGGTTTTTTCATAGCATCTACTGGAAAGTCCTACTTATTTTTTGTTAGTTTTAAGTGTTTTCTTTCTTAAATAATATTCAGTAATAATACGAGTAAGCTACCAGCCAATAACATTAACAAATATTAAGAACACACTTTATTCTCCAAATATTCAATGACTTATTTTCTAAATTATAGCTTTTTTGACAGGTCTACGATGTCATCTATAAGTTATAATTAAAACCAAAACTTTCTACAGTTACATTGAAGGTCAAGCATAAGGAATAACCGAATGACATTTGAGGAAAGATAAGATTATAGTGCGCTTGGAAAAACTAGAAATTCTTACATCCTTTGAGACAATTCCTTGATTACCGGCAAGTTTTGGGATAAAAACAAAGGATAAACTCTTGGTGTTGGTCAATACCTGAGAAATGCACCATAGATTCGATTTCATTAAGCGTCGTTGAAGGTGATTGAAGGCACATCTGGCTTTACATCGCATTTACACTTATCGCGGTGGCCTACCGATGTAGCGAGTCAGTGCTGCTATCCTTCTAGACGAGTCTGCTACCAATTTGCCGACCCCGGACAGATGGAAGGCTTGGTGGGCCAGATGCGCGGGAATCGATCCCGTGTGTATTGCAGGGAGCCGGGCCACACGCGCCGCCTAGTTTCGGGTTACAGTTGATTAATAATTGTTTCCACATATTCATATCATCAAATATCATTTTACAGCATTTTCACGGTGCTGAAAAATAAGATTTATTTATTGCGATTTTCACGACTATAGTGAGGTTCCCTGCTTCTGCTTAAAAACAGCATCGTAGAGGCCAAACAGAGAGACTTTGTGTAGGAAAACTCTACAAAGAACTTCAAGTTTTAAGACGTTTACTGTTCATAGGCGTTTCGAGATATTACGTGCACGGTAGCGATTGGAGCACGAAATTGTTACATGTCGGCACAGAATATTTACGGTTCATATGCAGGATCGGGAAGAGGGTTCCAGAGTGAGAATACAGCGTAAGTGAAGTTCGGCTTTCCCACGATAAGATTTGTTCCTATATTGCTGTTCTTATTATTTGTATAGTTGTTTATTTAATAAGCATATGTAAGAATCCATCATCCCAACGATTTGCCACCTCATCGTGGCTGGAAGATGGTGCTCCTGGGTATCGGCTTTCACTGTACAGCTGGAGGGTTCGTTCCCTCAGCAGGGCCTCCCATGGTGAGTAGGAGACCGACGTTTCCATCAGGAAGCCCAGCTAAGAGTGAACCAATACCAGGAGAAAATCTCGCTCTTATCCATAAGGGCGGTGACTGACTGTGGTGGCGACGAGCTGTGGCCGACTTTGGCCAGGCTGTCCTGGGAACTCCAGGGGACCACAGTCGCTAAAGCAGCAAAACTCCGAAAAAGTGGAAATTATGATGGGACGCGCACAACCAGTGAAGACGGACTATCTTGGTGTCCAAGTAAGCAAGCATGTAAGAATCCATAGTTCTAAGATCCATTAATATATAGAGCTGTTAGTGGAAGTCATTTAGTTGAGTTAACTTTTAATTTCTTTGGGCATATGGGTACTTCTGATTAGGGCTTATCCATTAGCACTTATATGAAATTCTGCAGTAAAACAGGATAATTCGTCCGTATGTTTGATTTTGTGAATTTTGTTGTGTACAACGGATCGTTAAGCCAAGAAGATGGTCAGATCTAGTCAGAACATAAACGTTTTTATTATTTATGACTTTATGCAATAAAAACAATTTAAAACGTTTAGAAAAATAGTGCTGGATTCTAGGCGTTTTCCTACCCATTACGGTCAAGTTTGTTGTTATGATGACACCGGCCATCTGATGCAAACAAGTTACCAGCCAGTGATTAAAGTCACCCCAGAAGTACCGTATAACCCGGGATTCCCTATGAGAGCCTACGAATTTGGAACGGCGCCTTATATGGGACAATATGAGGTGACAGCACATATTTTTCCAAATAATAACAAACAGATTTTCTAAAACACATTTGCTAAAGGTTATGACGCGGTAATAGTTTTTCTTAAAGGTTCCCGGTTTATCAGCGTTTCACAACGACTACATGCCATACTTCCTATGCTGTAAATTCGCCGACTTTCGTTGTCAAATGTTTTACTGGAGACGACCATCAAGTGGTTGTCAAGAATACCAACCACCTGCATACGGTACATCTTCTGCTTAACTTTTCTCTATCGCTTTTCCTTTCTGTGGAGACAGGCTTCATTCCCAAAACTTGGACGCTGGGCTAGATCTAACTGGGTTTAATGCCGATTTGTGCTCCCCAGATCAATCCCGTTGACGGGTGGTTGCTGATGACAGCGTTGGGTAGAAAACTGACTGAGAGAAACGCAAGACAAAGGTCTCAGTGGTGCAGTGTGTAATACGCGAGCCCTCGGAAGGGGTAGTCGTGGTTCGAGCTGGTCTAGAGTCCAAGTCTTGCAAATATCTCAGCATAGTTGTGACTGTATTTCACATCAAACTCCGCAGTAAAAATTTATAGTAGACAGAGCAAAAAAAGTTAACACTGTCTCCATTATTTTATAGGTGAAGGAATGGGAGCAGGAACATTCAACACCATCGACAACGACAAGTTTATCTTCAATGAGCCTGGCGTATATAATGTGCTCTACATTCCACCCACTGCTACCACACCTGAAATAAAAATACAACTACGACTAGAACGTTATCCGGATAGGCGTGTAGATTTCAGTGAGAATTTTTTGATCAAAAATTTTTTCGTTTTTCTTCAATAAGCAGACACGAGGTTGTTATTATAGAATTTATTAGAGTACAATAGCTGTCGTTTCGGCGGTTTCGCCTTCTTCAGAGCCGTTTATTTGTTGTAAGTATTTAAGTTGATGGATAGCCGCCGCACAGAGTAATATATGGGCGAAAAAAATTTTTTGACTCAATTTTTTGACACTTTAACCATGAATGTTAACAATTTGTATGATTATGAAAAGAAACTCCCGGTCCTTATTTCCGGTCATTGAGATATCTATATTTATACAACGACGCGTCGCGCTCCAGTCAAGCAAGGTTTCCATCTCTCCGGCACTGGTAAGATGGTGCCAGACTAGTCTAGGAGGATAAAAACTGGGATTTGGTTTATATGTAGACCTTAGTAATTAGATAGGCAAAGAATGGGCTGAACCACACCTACGATGCTGTGATCGGAATGTAGTCACTTTTAATTTACTGCCTATTCTTTTTTCATGGCAGGATATCATGTGAAGTATGCCAGCAATGAGCTGAGATATTTGCAATACTCCGGAGCGCAGGTGCCTGCAGTAGGGATCGAACACGCTATTGCACTTTCCGCGGGCTAACGTGTTCACTACAACACCGTGCGGGTCCTTCTTTTCGCCTTTCTGTGTAGTGATGAACATGCTAATCTCCAGAGAGGTAAAAGTGGGTTCTATATCCACCAGAGACACCTGCGGCCCGGAGTTTAACAAATACCTCAGTATTACTGTGATCAGAGTCGAATGCATAGCGCATCCCTGAGGGAATGGTGAACACCGAATGCGTTATTTTTTAATCTTATTTTGGTAGCTTTAGATTCTTCAAAGTGCACAGATTGAGATAGACTCTTGAATGTTTTTTGGGATGTGCAAGAAGCACAATTGAATGGTATGGATGTCTGTGTCGTTTTCTTGTTCAGCAATCGCGAGATTTTTAAACAGCATACATTTACTTCTATAAAAAAAACAATACAATACAACACTAGCTGACGTTTGGCCTTTCGCCTTCTTCAGAGCCGCTTTTTCGTGAATTCCATTGAGCAAGTTTAGTTAGTTAGTGGCAGTCGTCAACCACATGCGACTATAATCAGCTGTTCCAAACTTCCTCATTGGAAGTCACGAAAAGGCGGCTCTGAAGAAGACGATACTGCCGAAACGTCAGCTAGCGTTGTATTGTATTGTGTTTTTTTATGGAAGTAAATGTATGCTGTTTAAAAACCTCGCGATTACTGAACAAGAAAACGACACATTCATATTCCAATGCTGAGGTTAATAGAAAGTCGATCCTGGGTATGGATGTTTTTGCAACATTTTAAGCATTTTTCTTATTCTCATTCATATTCTTCTTGTCTCGCGAACAAATGTTTTAGGTGGGTGGGATCGTCATTGTGGTTGTTTAGGTCTTCTTGGACGAGGAATGGCTCAACAGGATCTCGTACAACCGACCAACGTCACTGTCATCACAGGTGTCGCTCTTGAAGCTTCCGGTACCGATCGAGTTCATGTCGTCGTCAGAAAGGATACGCGACGTTTCCGTTACAGAACCAGTATCATTGTCGGAAATATTCTGCGATACTTTGATACGATGAGACTTCAGCGATTTAAAGGTGAGGTATTTGAGTGGCTTATACCATGGACTGGTGGTAATCGTCGATTGATTCAACCCTTTCGCGACCATTCGCACTGGTTCCAGTATATACGCTCCTATACCTTTCAGACCGTACATTTTGATTTCAATGTGCTTCTTAGTTGCGCTCCCATGATCGGTGGTCTTCTGGACACACCACACGAATGTGGGTGCAATTGTGAAAGGGTTAAACCTTTTGATCACTTGGTAAGCAGAGAGAGAAGAACCATTGTATACTTATAGTATCTGGATTTGTCTCTAATTCTTCATTACATTTGTACCCTTTTCTTTAAATAACTCGAGTGATAATTTAAGAATGTCTTCTTAGTATTGCACCTTTGTTGAAAGTTGGTGCTCTTACAAATTCCTCCGTGAAACGCTCCTAATCGCTTTTGAAGTCAGAGAGTGCCCAGAAAAACTCTAAACGGCGTTTTCTTCAAAGGAAATTGTTTCGAATACCTAGTCTTAATGCGAACTTTTTGTTTCATAGGGAATTAAAGTATCTTCTAGCCTGATTGTGTTTAAGTCTTAAGCTAAAGCAGTCATTGCAGGAGTGTTAATATATGTGAACAATGTCGAACGAGGACAACCCGAAATATATGTGGTCCTAGAAGAAGCTCAGATTGGCATTAGAGTCCGAGAATCCTATGCTATCGACGTCGATCGATATTCAAACTACCAGGAAAGCATGGGAATGCTGAACATTGCGCTAAGTGTCCCGCCACAATACGGAGTGGTAAATTTCCTTATTTTATTGGTTTTCTTCATATCGTAGCACTTCGTGTTTTTCTAAGTAGATTTTTTACTCGCTAGAACACAAGGTCTTCGGTCAGGTTTGAAACGCTTGACTGCAGATTTCTTTACGAATCAAACAGTCTAGAAGTTGTAAAGCCTTTAGTAAATTTAGTTTAACTGTTCAGCGTCCAGACGGTGATAAAACTCGTGAGGTCGAATTACGACAACGATATAACCTTCCACGGGTGGCTGGCTTGATGAGACCGTTTCCCGACCAGTCATCAGCGAGTTTTATGCACACTCTTACCATAAACGATGTGAACTCCGAGACCTACAGGCAACAGATCATCAACAACTGTAATTTTTCTTGATGCACCAGTAATTTTTTAACAGTCTATGCATAACTGTTTCGAAAAGTAAATGTTCATGAATCTAAGTGTTGAACGACTTAGTCGTCAACTAGTGTCGTCATCAAATACGACTTAATTTGTAGTACAGCACTTTGAAAAAAAAAACGTTGTGTGGGTTTTCTCTCAGTAAGTGGAAAATTTGCTACTTTGGAGTGATCTAAACGCATGGTGTAGAGAAGAGTTTCAGATCGAGTCCAGGGTTCTGGTGAGCCAGGATCGGAGCAGGCTCTAGCAGTGCCTATTCAAGGTGGTATGCCTACTGAGAATATGTTCACCACTAGTAAGGACGAAGATAAGATGTTTGAAGTGAGTTGATATGGCTTTCAGAAAAAAACAAAAAGTGAACAAAGAGAGGAAAAGGAACATTGAAGTTGTTTAGGCCATATTTATATACAGGCCTTCCGTAAATGCAATAGACGGATTCGCCGATATGACGGTGAAATTATAGTGATTGATTTGATATTTGGGAAACCTTGTACGGAATATGTTTTTTGGTGTAAGAGCTTGCTTCCCCTTGACATTATTTCATTAGAAATCACAAGTGTAGAGATGTTGTAGAAACGCTTCTAAGGTTTTTATCAGTCTAAAAAGATCTGCGGAACCTACTCCATGCCTAGTAATACCATCTTTAGAGGTTAAATTTTGTTCAATTTAGGTTTTTCCGGAAGCCTCAATGAAAAGTGGTCCTATCTACAAGACTTCGGCTAAATATGAAGCGTTAGTCTTTGTTTTTTTCTTGTTGTAAACAAAACAATTTTACCATATCATTTTTAACTGATCTTATAACTAGTGTTATCCCAAGCCGTTTTGGTGAGTTTTCACCGAATCGATGCCCATTTTTTATTTTAGCGGACGATACAGCTTTCGTGATATCACTGGTCAAGCACTCATGCAACTTCTACAGACCTGCCGCGATTTACAACAACAGAATATCAGTGCGTACATTTTTTTATATTCTATTTGAAAACTGGCTTTCCTTTAACCTCGGATTGACTAGTCAATACGACCCATTTTTTATCTATATGACTGACTGGACGTCAGGTACACGTATGCCACGGTGGTTAAAGGTACCCTCTAACACACACTATTTTGGTCGCTGGTGCGAACCATGGCCCAGTGCTCGCCCAGCCTTCTATCCCTCTGGAGTCCGTAAACTGATCTTGTCTGGGAGGATAAACACGTGAATTCATAGATCGGTACGACATCACAAGTAATTTTATAGGCCAGTCGTGCACCCAATCGCCTCTTCGATGCTTGATTTAGTCGAATGCATGGAGCATTGCCTTGGAAGTGATCAATACGAAATACTTTATCCTTTTTCCTCTATGATCCGACATCGCAGGTTGTGTGGAACATTGAACGACATTCACTGGGTTGGAGCCTTGGCGGATACGGTGCGAAATAGAACCAGTGACGATGTATGTATTTCAGCGCACTTATGAGTAATGCTCTTCCGGCTCCCTGTTGCAGTATAGGATAATAGAGGGTAATGCTGTCTGCGTTGATCAATCGCTAAGAGATGCTCTATGCATTCTACTTCACTAAGCATTATTGGTAGTGGCTGAATGTACATCTGGTCTTTACAATGACTCGCAGTGGTCCACAGATCTATCGAGCCAGTCCTGCTATCCTCCCAGATAACTCTGGTACCAGTTTGCGACCCTGGAGGATCGAAGGCTTGGTGGGTCAGGGGGCGAGAATCGATCCCATGTGTGATGCAGGGCGCCTCCGACCATCAAGCTATACGCGCCTCTGTCGGAGTATTACACTATTATTTCATTGTTTTTTGAACTTTTACTCTATGAATTTCAGCTGAACGTGTTTTAAATCACGTAAATTTGCACTGTGTTGCAATTTTAGCTATTAGCGCTAATGTTTCTCACCTGACAAAAACTGGCGCTGTTACATTCACTGGGATCGATGGATACGAATAAAGTGGACCCTATTTTCTCGCTTCTGGTTCCGTTTTGGACAACTAAGAAATTGCTCGTATATAATGCTGAGATATTTGCGAAACTCCGGACCGCAGGTGAATGCGGTGGGGAACGAACGCGCGCTATTGTCCTTTCCGGGGAGTAGCGCACTTCACCACCACACCATCCGGGTCCTTCGTTTTGCCTGTCTCTCAGCTAGTTCTATCGATCTTTTGCCGTCAGCAATCACCCGTCAACGGGATTGATCTGGGGAGCCGAAATCGGCATTGAACCTAGTTAAGCTGAGGCTTAGTTATAATCACAATCTTAACCCTTTTATTGACTGCCTTTTTCTTTTTTCGCAACATACCCTGCCATTAAAAAGGAAAAGGCAGTAAATAAAAGGGTTAAGGAGTTACTGTCATTACCACGGATGAGTCGAGTTATTGTTTGCTTACGGGAATGTCATTTCAGTAAATCTTCAGCCACTACAATCGCAAATAACAGAGTCCTACGGACGAACTCAATGCCCGGATAATCCAGCTGCTATTATCTCTGAATGTGGTGACTCAATTCCATGTCTCTACGACTACACCACTTTAAATTCTAAGGTGATGTTATAAAAAAGACGATCTGCTATTTGTTTCATAACGTAGCAGGTACTGGGGAACTCATAGTAAATGGTGTCCTAAAGAAATGTCGTCATGACAATCGTTTGCCTCTATTGCACGTGATGGATCGGTTTGATGCCTTGTCTTATTCCATTTCGTGCGAATTTTGAAGCACCTACGATGTTGCGTATCGTACTGAAAGAGAGCACTAGCGGCGTTGAAACCTTCGTTTATCGACGTCTCACTGGCTTCGCTATTCATTCATATCCCTCTTCAAACCGTATTGTAAACTGACGAAAATCATCTAACTCGTTTTTTGAATTGAGCCCTTTAATTCTATGAAATAATTCGCTCCTTTTTTGATGTGTAGAGACGAGGTTGTTATTATAGCACTTACAGCAGCTGACGTTTCGGAGGGTTTAACCTTGTTCAGGACCTGGGAAGGTCAGTTTGGCTGCTGTCAACCAAGTAACTACATAACCTTAATAGAAGAATCACGAAACATAGATTTTAATCTTATTGAAAAGAAAATGAAATATGAAATAGCCAAAAATATTTTGATTACCAAATCGTAACCGCAATTATGGGTGCAGAACGTCTTAGAAGGGAGTAATTCACTGCAAATCCTATCCGTAAGCCGTTACAGAGAACGCTTGTGCTTATAAAAAATTTATTAACATGTTAAAGTCGTTTAATGTAATTCTGTGAACTAAAGTCGGTTGTTTTCATCGTCATTGTGTTCTAGTGCTATGAGTAACAGGCGCTACCGAAGCGCGGGATTTATGGCCCACAATTGACGTTTTCATGTAAATCTACATTTATAGGTGTTGGGTCAGAAGATACATTTATAGGTATTGGGTCAGAAGATTAAAGAAGAATGGAACGTTTTTAATGCCGAAAGACAAGATGCTTCAAGATTTTGTGAGTTTATTCCGTTGGTCATCTATGTCACTAAGGATTTTAGTTCATTTCTAATAGCTTTTTAGATAACAGTTGTGGTCCGATCAATATCGAATATCCGGAATACTTGACAAAGACGTCAGCGATGTACTCAGCTTATATGCAGGGTGATGTGGCTCGATTTGAATGCGTTCAATCACATTGGGTTAAAGGCGTCAACGAGTACAAATGTTAGTCCAGTGATTTATTTATCCTGTATTAACTTCATAGTGGCCTGCATGGAACGCAGTAATGTAAAACATACCCATCGATTTCAGTGGAAGATCACCGAAAACTACGTCACGTTTAGAAAATGTTTGGTAGTTTTTGGGTGAATCTTTTTGGATTCATGGTCTTTGTCGTTTAAGCACTTATTTTATTTGCACTTTGGTGTCTCTATGGGTAAATCTGTTTTTTTTCAAGATTTCTCTATCGGTTTCTTTAGAAAAGAACATTCAAAAGGATGTCATAGTAAGATGCACAGACCATTTTGTCGGGTTTTTCGAGGAAAACTTTTAAAAGTTTCATGAGTTTCAACGTTTTCCGTTAGCGATATTGTTCAGCCGATGATTTAACACCATCTCAGGTGGTATTGTTGTCGACTACAATCGCCCGAATGAGTATCGTTTCGAATGGAATAAAGGAGAACAACCGTGGTGTCGATCACGTGAGAAGGAAAATTTTCTGATTTGGCTCAGTGCAATACTTGGAACCATTGCTGCAATAATGGTAAGTTAAGGGCGAATTGTTTTCTTGTTGAGCAAACGCGAAGTGTTATTTATTTCTTTATTCAAGAACAAGCTGACGTTTCGGCAGATTTCGCCTTCCTCAGCAATCTGAAATCCGCCGAAGCGTCAGCTTGCTGTTGGTTATAGAAGAAAATAACATCTCACGTTTGCTCAACAAGTGTATAGAGAACTATCTGAATAATGCCGAGGTTAATAGAAACTCTGTCGTGGGAATTGTTTTTATTCGCCTTTTTTCGCTTACAAATATGTCCCTCCATCGTCTATTATGCGAACATTAGTATTCAATTCGATTCCTTACATCTGTTCATCCACAAGTTCTTCCGTTTTTCTTGTAAATTCTATTACCAGTTGAAGATATTACCTCCTTCATAGGTGGCCTTGAAGGCTAGTCGAGTGCACTCTTTCTGGGGATAGCCGTGCCAGGACGCTTCCAGTTCTTCACCACAAGCTTTTATGGATTAGACAAAACTATTCCTAGACAAGTCTGGTAGTAATCCTTGCCAACCTCAAGAGAATAGGTGTCATCGATGGCGCCAGGCGTGTTCAATCCAGTGGGCATAGTGTCAGTTTTGCGTGATACCTGTGACAACTGAGCCTCCTGCGCAGATTTATGCATAGCTTCTCTCTATTATAAAATTTTTTCTTTTGTTGGCACGAAATATATTTCAGGCCATAATTTTCATTTTCCTCTGTTGTTGGTGCGTAAAACAACAGAAACGTGAGGAAAAACGAAGCTACGGCTCTGGCAATAGTCGATCGACGTCGTTTAGCCGTCAAAAGTACCCACGTTCGGTACGTCGAAAAATGCTATGACATCTAAAGTCGTTCTTAAATATGCTTCTATAGTTTTGAACTAAAACTGTCATCAAATTCAAGTTTATTTGTGTTTTCCTTTCCATTTTTGAGCTGCTATTTGATTGTTCTGCGATTTTAGTCGTATTATAAGCTATCAAAATGAACTACAGTCACATCTCACAGAAATCTTGTTAACAAATAGTTTTTGAGGGCTAGAAGGACATTGGAGAGTATCGTAAGCTGCTTGAAAAAGCTCAAATAAGTGGTAAACATAGCAGAATCTGTTGCAGTCGATTGAAACCGAACCACTGCAAGAGAAGCCACGATACTCTGATATTTTGCCAAGAAATGGAAGCTCCTTGAAGAACAATCACTCATCGCCCATAAGAGATTACAGGTATGGAAGAAAAACAAACTACTCCCAAGGTTCTAGATTAGCTATAGGGTTGAATTTTTGGGAATATTTTCTGGATACTACCAACTTTTCTTTAAGCTTCGGGTTCAAAATTTATTTTATTCACTTTTCGATTTCATGTTACCATTTTATTCTCATCTTAATCGATTTCGAATGGAAATGTAAAGCGTTCGGTGTTGATCACTGCTTCGGCGGTGATATACGCATTCGGTTCTGTTCACAGCATTGCAGAGGTGCTGAATGCATATTGAATGAATACTGACTTTCGCGGATTTGCCCAGGGGTCAGAACCAGTGTTCTTATACACTCAAACAAGCTTGGTACAAATTTTCCAACCTTGGAGAGGGGGAAGGTTTGCTAAAGAAGGGCAAGAATCGAAGCAAAGGCCACGTGTGTGTTGCAAGATATCTCTAACCATTACGTTACACATGATTTTTGAACTTCTAGTCCTTTACAGAACTTTTCGGGTCCCATGACATAATGACAAGATCAGGGTTTCCCATAAATAGCTTTTTCTTTTCTAACTATTGAGCCTACTATTATTTAGGTGAACAATTTCATTGTTCTATTGTGTACTGTAATTACTATATTCATTACCTAGCTGTCGAGTTTAAATGACGCTTCTGTTGCTTGTTCTGCAAAGCTGCCTTGACTTTCAAACAACTATGAAAAGTGCTTTTTTGGAACTTATGAGCTAAATAGTTTCATAATCGGTTTTTATATGATTCTTTCGTGAGTAAGAGATATTTTTGTGCTAATAATATTGACATTTTATTGCTAAACTGACATCAATGGAATAAATAAACTGACTGCAACGCCGTCGAAACGGCATGTACAATAGATTGACAGTTAAAGAACCTGATGCTGGCTTGTCAGTAACAATTCGATGCAGCAAATCAGTACTGTTTCGCGATAGATTAAAAACAAAGACGTTAGGAGAAGATTTTGCAAAAATCTCTTAAGACATATTAAAAAGGTATGATATTTTGAAGTTGAGGGTGGATTACTAAAGTAAGAAAATCCTTATCGGGCGGTCTAATCGTTCATGTAACATATGATGTTTGATAAGCGCTAAAATATTGATACATAGGATGTAGTAACGGGCGTATGTAGCTCAGTGGTCGGAGGCGCCCTTCAATACACATGGGATCGATCTCCACACGCCAGGCTCACCAAGCTCTCCATCCCTCTGGGGTCGGAAAATTGCTATTAGACTCGTCTGGAAGGATAGAGGCACTGGCTCAATACATTGGTGTGCCACTGCGAGTCATTACAAAGGCCATTTATGAATGAACTCACCTCTAACGATGTTTAATAAAGTCGAATACATAGCGCATCTCTCGGGGATTAATCAATGCCGGGAGTTTTTTTATTTTAAGGTTTATAAGATTCGAAAAATGGCTGAAACCGAAGTAATCAGATTTTCATATCCGAGTTCTATAAAGATTTTAATCAATAAGATCCTACTAATGTGTTAAGAAAAGTGAAACTGTTTTGAGCGATCCAGACAAGATGTAAACAGTCAAAGTATTGATCTTTTAGGCTAGAAGATCGTCTATTAATACCATCAACACCAACAGCAGAGTCATCAGTTCGACCGCCTAGTAATTTACAAGGCTTCAATACTTCAGTTTAATTCATTCAATTATTCATTATTCATTCTTTCATATGCATCTCTGCCGTACACTCATAGAAAATCTCCTATAAGAGTCTTTTTCGTTTTCGTTTTATTTCTCTCCGTTTTTTATCCATTTTGGACCTCATTTGAGTTTTGTACCTCATCTACTTTGTGAGTTTTTCACATTAGCACTACGTTGTGCTCGCCCCTAGTTTGTTTTCAAAACTACTTATTATTATTTCTTTCATTGATGTACAGCTCCATGACAAATGTGATTGTTTTTGATAGTGAAAAATATACATATCGATCGATAATTTCCTTATTTCTCCTTCCATTTCGGTTCTTTCTTAACGATTGAAAATCCGGACCGGATTGCTCACTTTTTAATAGGCGCTTACAGTGTTTAAGTACTGTGCCCAAATTTTCATGCTTACGTTAATGAACATCTATCTATTCGGAAGGTGTTTTTCATTGAGATTAATGCATTTACAGTTTTTAAACGACAAGGAAAAGCTTTGTAGGTGTAATTTATAGCATCTTTACCCTTTTGCCTGCTCTTACTATTATGCACGACCCGAAATCGCACATTATGTGGATCCCAGCACTGCTTTCGTTCGACTTAGCTCCTGGGATCCACCGTCCACGAAAAACTTAGGATTTGCGCGTGGGTCCAGCTTCTATCTGGAGATCTTTGTTTTTTTATGAATATCGTTGAATTCTCCTTGAATTGATTATGGAATCGGTGGGATCTTTGGATAACTCTACTGGAGATTCCAAGTCTTCACCACAGGCATCCGCCACCCTTTGTGGATCCGAGGGAGACCTTTCTAGTTAGATCTAGTCCAATTTCCAACCCAGGAAGGAAAGCGACTTTGCTTTATACAAAGAAGAGGGGAATCCACAGAGCTTCACACTCCCACTGGTTATGCCATGTAAAAAAAGATTTTATGTGGAAATCCGCTTATGTGAAAAATGCTTCCATTATTGACGTCAAGTAAATAAAATTCGGTCCATATCGTACGAGAACCTTGGTATAACTGCTAGGGAGAAGGTCTATACGACTTAGGAAGGGTTGTTCAAAATGGGGTTGCTATTTCATGAATTTTCGGTCGAGTAGAAATCTTCTTTAATTCGAATCCTCTACACATGGTCTAAGCTAGTAATCGTAGTAATAAGCAGATTTTGTCACAGAACTTAAAGCATTTAATGTTCCGTCCTCGGTAAATATAGCTCGAGTCTGGATTCACTATGGTCACATTGTACTAAATTTGCAAATCCACTGACCACGAAACTATTTCATCTTAATGGTGAAGACGGGTATTTGCTGACTGCTTGTACACGAGTTATTTGTAACTCATGCTGGCTAAAGTGGCAGTATTTATATTCTTCTTACTAGCAACTGCCTTCGTATTTATTACTTACTTAATACTTGAATGACCCATCCTCACTGGTTGTGCGGGTCCCAGCATAATCTCCATTTTTCGGAAATTTGTTATTTAAGCCCATGTGGCTGCTGCCTGGAATCCTGAGGTTAGCCTGGGCAAAGTTTGTTTATCCCAGCTCTTCACCATCGCAGGCAGTCGCAGCCCTTGTGGATCAGAGGGAGATTTGATTACTACCATGCGACTTTGACACCAGAACGGTGGTGTATCCTGGTATTGGTTTACTCTTAGCTAGGCTTCCTGATGGAAACGTCGGACTCCTTCTCAGCTTGGGAGACCTTACCAGGAGATCAATCCCGCTTTACATTGCAGTCCGACACCCAAGAACACCTCTCAGCCACGATTTTCCTGCATATTTATAGGTGAAAAAAGACGAATTGAATCGGAGAATCCCTAGTACTGGCCCTCTCATATCTGACACTTTATTCAGCTGTGTGCTCTCCTCCACAAAGAATAAACTCATCCAAAAACCGTTTTTCCTATATTTTTTAGTATAGAGTAAAGCTCTCCTAGGTCGATCCTAGCACAATATGTATTTTGGATAAGATCGACTTAATACATAAAAAATTCCACGTAGGTTTGCATTATAAGATGGAAGTCCTGAAGTAAATGAATCATAAATACTTATTGTATATACATGTGTACTTTGCCTCTAAACTTTTGAGTTGAGCCATGTATGTTGAGTTGAGACTCATGTTGTTACCAACGAGTTGTACCACATTTAGAGTTTTATTTTGCAGTTGAGAAAAGAGACTTTAGAACGAAGCCATTTCTTCAGTACAGCTGAGCAAACAACTGAATGAGTAGCGAAAGTGACAAACCCTAACCGCAATTCAGGAACAATCCCAATCGCCGTTCGGAAAACTAGGCCAAATGCCCCGGATTCGAGGTTGTCACTTTACGATTCACAGGTGAATATCGCATGGATTCTTTCTATCGCTCACATCCTTACTGCTTTACATGATTTTTGTTTGTATTTCTCTATTTATAGCATTTTGCAATGAAGCTTCAGCTGGTGCACTGAAGAAAAACTTCCTGACGAATCCAAAAAACAAATGGTGTGAAAGTAACGATACCTTTTGGCCAGTGTTTGAATTTTGAAATATTATTATTAAGATTTCGATATTTATTTGTAGGCTAGGGTCCATTTGAAACGTTTCAGATCATGCTGATGCTTGAAAAATTCTACATCATAGTGGAATTTCTTCGATTGACAAACGCTTTTCTTCATGGGTATGGAGACGATAATGATGGCGAAGAATCCTTAATGTTTCATCGACGATATTATGATACAAGCGGAACAAAACATAGATTCTGACTATTGGAGACATGTGAGTTTGGTGATGGTAGAGAGAAACTCTTTCACATCCGAAGTAACTGAGGAGGGTAAGAGAAGTTGAAATATTTCAAAAAAAGTTCAAGACAAGCTGTCTCTATGTATACTGTTGAACTTTTTCTCTGGCCTTATTCAGCCTTTTCACAATGTCGTGGCTAAGAATGATTCTCATCGATTTATCCCGAGTTTCAAATCTCCAACCATCGGCTTCATCAATCCTGAAGAAACACAAGTATTGTTTTCTGTGGTTTATGGATTTATTTCTTTCGTTCGAATAGAAACACGGGAAAGAATCCATTAATTCCAATTTCGAATTTTTCCAATTTTTAGTCCAATTGCAGCGCCTCGTTTTATGTCATTCGATTTTTTTTTCCTAGTCAGTCTTTTTTTCCTTGTTTTCTTCTTCACATTCTTTCTCGACAAAAATAGTGGTCGGAGAACAAAAACACCAAGTTTGTCATAGATTTACAAGTGTTTGCATTTCTTGAAAGCAAGAATTCACAACGAGGGTTTTTAAACTACTTTTTGCCTCTACGTTTTATGCCTATTGGTTTTTCCCCATATTCTTTTTTTGTTATCCAACAGTGATAAACTTTGCCGACACGCTTTGACTGTTAGGTGGTTCATATACTAATGAGCTACGGTTCTTTCCATATTGGTGATAACTTTTGACGTTACATTTACACCTGAATTTCTTCCATCTAAAAAATTTCACACTCTTGTCCAGCACTGAGCAACTCTCTTTTAGTGGTAAATCGTATCTAAACATATTCAGAACATAAGGGTTAGATTTAATAAGGAAAATACAAACTTCCTTTAATGGATTTATCTTCAGAATCGACCAATATTTATACATAACTCTATCAATGTTCGCAAAATATGGAGAGACAAAACATCATATGAAGCATATGACTAAGATGAAGACAATAAGCGGTGGTAACCGATTTAAGGATAATGAATCTATTCGTTGAACGAGAAAGGATTTTTGGCACCTCAATTTTTTGTTTACCCAAAAAATCAAATCTTGATTCTAATCTGAATTATAGTGATAGTGCAATCACTTTTTATTTACTGCTTAATCCTTTTTAATAGCAGGTATTATGGGAAATGTAACCATAATTATACTGAGATATTTGCAAAACTTCGGAACACAGGTGTCTGCGATGGGGCTCGAACAAGCCACTACCGTTTCTAGGGGCTAATGCATTCACTACCAAGACCATGCGGGTACTTCTTTTCGCCTTTTTCCTGGAAACGATAATAGCGTATTCGATCCACACCGCAGACACTTGCCGGTCCGAGGTTTTGGAAATATCTCAGCATCAATGTTGTTATAATGACAGTGTTAAATTTCTATTTGTTGCCTATTATTACTTTTCGCGACAGGGTATGATGTGAAGTATAATGATAGTGTATTTTATTTGAAAATCTGTAAATAGTGTAGAAAGAGCAACTTTGTTTTTCTCAACTTGAAAACTCGCTAATAAGCTATTGTGTTATGTATAGGCCAACATTTGTCTACCATAAGTTTTCTTATGAAAAAGAGGTTAAAGCGTTCGGCGTTGATCAATTCTTGAGAGGTCTGCCCTTGCGACTTCATCGGACATTGTTAGAGATGATTGAATATATGTCTGCCCTATACGATGGCTTGCGGTAGCCAGCAGATGTATCATGTAAGTTTAGTTATCCTCCCAGACAAGTCTAGTTCCATTTGCTGACCTCACAGGAGTGTGCACGCGTTGGTGACTCCGGAGAGGCACATTGAACCAACGACGACGTATGTATTGCAAGGCCCTTCCATTCACTGCTCACCACACGATTAGTGAGGCGGGTTATACTTTATAAAAAAGAGGCCGACGATATGAACAAAATAACGGCACTAAAAAAAGTGAAGTGGGTTGAAATTTTGCCCATTGAGGTAAAATTAACACTATCTTGGCATTCTCATGCAAATTCAGCAAAAAGATTACTGTAACTCGTTGATAGCTTTGATGATGAGCTACTTACCGTAATGGCGAGCCAATGTGAGTCCCAGCAAGCACGGACAGCAGAAATCTGTGATATTGTTTGAATACTGGCAAACACTCGAAGTCCCTGTCCTTCTTCGAAGCCGAGTAACGAATCTAAATAACGACAAATCCCAGTCCAAATTAAAGCCGCCATTACTGCATATTGTACAAATTTTACACTTATCATCGACTTATCGAGTAGAAGAAAAACTCGTTCGTTTCCAAAAGGAAGAAGGCTGTCAAAAATAGTAATTTGGACAAAAAATCGAAAATTGCTGTTTAATACGGCGAGGGTTGAGAACGATGTTTTTTCCTCCAAAAATTCAAGAGCTTCGCGAATAAATCAGACCACTCAAAATATTGCGACTTGTTTTCTAGAAAGTATCACGTTTTCGCGTCTGTTTTTTGTCTTCCTGATAATTTTTGAATATCTTTGCTTCTTAACCCCTTTATTTACTGCCTTTTTTTTAATAGCAAGGTATGTTGCGAAATATAACTCGTATATAATGCTGAGATATTTGCAAAAGATAGATCGATAGAACTAGCTGAGAGACTGGCGAAACGAAGGACCCGGATGGTGTGGTGGTGAAGTGCGCTGCTCCCCGGTATGGACAACAGCGCGTGTTCGTTCCCCACTGCATACATTTGTGGTCCGGAGTTTTGCAAATATCTCAGCATTACATAGGAGTTATCTTTGCTTCGTTTTATTTTTTCAGTGAACATTTGTTTGTCGCTTTTTCTTCCTTTCTTCTGCAACTCAACAGTAGAAGTCGTAAGTGCACTTTGAAGAAAAGAGGAAAAAATACTAAAGAATGAAGACGATTGAAATAAGAACTGACAAGGGCTGATTAAACTGAGAATTAGTTAAGTTGCCATGCCATTTGATAGCCGACTTACTTAATAAACTAAAAGATGATAGGTGAAAAGTGGTGCGAAGAGAAGAAAATCAGATCTAACTCTTTATATTCTTTTTAGTAAAGACGAAGTGTTATTTTATTTCTTTATTTACGCACAATCTTACGTCTCAACGAATTTCGCCTTTCTCAGAGCCTGGAAAGGTCAGGATGAGTGCAATCTACCCAGCCAAACAGATCTAACTGTTAACCAAATTATCATAAATTTCCTAAATATAATTTGTCCTTTTCGCCGACTCAGAGGTCTTCTTAAATAAATAATTGCAATCAAATATTTTTCATCACGACTAACCTGCTTAGGTTGCGTTTGGTTCATGATAAAGCTGATAATCTTTCTTGTGGACGCCTCATAGTCTTGAATGTTGGTGTGGTCATAGCTTAAAATCCAAAATAAAGTTGATTTTATACCTAATTTTTAAATCACTTGTCTTTAAAAGCTGCTATTTCTTCTCATATAAGCCCTACGTCGCGATTTGTAATTATAATATATGGTTTTATTTCGAATATCACAAAGCTGAAGCGCCTCAACGTGGCTGGAAGGTTTTCATTAATGTTGGACTGCAACGTTCAGCGGTGGACTTATCACCGTAGCGTCCCACCTAAGAAGGAGTTCAACATTTCCATCCGGAACTCGGCTAGGAGTAAATTCATAACAGGAATCACTGCCGACTTGGTATCAAACTAGTCGCATGATGGCAAATGTACCTCTGGTCCGTATGTCTTGACCGCAAGTGTCCGCAGCGATGATCGACACTTGGGATCTGGAGTTTCGTAGGCATCTCAGAATCATTGTGCTTGAATTTTACATAGTAGCTTTTTGTGGAAAATTGCACTTTGGTGCAAATAAAAAAGTTAGCATTGTGATTTGAACTACCACCTTAGCTTTACTGGGCTCAATGCCGATTTGAGATCCCTAGATCAATCCAGTTGATGGGTGATTGCTGATGGCACTGCTAGATAGAACACAAGTTGAGAGAAAGGCAAAACGAAGGACTCGAATGGTGTGATGCTGAAGGCGTTAACCCTCAAAGAGAGTAATAACTTGTTCGATATCCCCGCAAACACCTTCCGCCCGGAGTTTTGCAAATATCTCAGCATCATTATGGTTAAGTGACCTTATTTCAAATGACGTTGTGAGACAGTTACAACGGTATTACCCGTTGTATTCTAACAGCATAAAAATGTTTTTTAAAAAATACTTTAAAAAGGTCAGGTATGAATGGCATGCTAGTCATTTCTAGTACTTCCGTAATATCAAACGTTAACTAGACGTCTCGCTTGCGTTTTTTTTCTTGCAACCCGCACAGTTTTTTCATCCGACTCGGCATCCAGAAATTCTGCGGGTCTCAGCATTTCTAGCACTTTATTTGTTTCTCTGCATCCACGATCCACGGAGGAACTCGGGTCAACGGGTCGACTTAGCATATTGCTTGGGAATTTTCAAGCTCCTATCAATGTCGCCGAATGCTGGTTTCATCGATTCTCTCCAGAATCCTGGGATAGCCATTCTAGGGCCTTTTCACGTGGTTTTAGCCACGAGTCCAAGACAAGTCTGTTACCAAATTCTCCACCTAAAGGATTGCAGGTTTCGTTCGTTGACATGGCGAATCGGCGTAATCGAACCAGTGCCTTTCAAGTAGTGAACGGTAACTGGATAACTAGCACTGTGCTATTAGGTGCCACACTTGCATGAGTACACTTTTTGTGTTTGTCTTCTGTACCTCTAATATCTTAAGTGCTCTGTTGTTAACATATACAATAGCTGTCAGAGCTTCTTGAGCACTTACGACAACATGATATCATCAAATCTATAAAATAGGTCACCGACGAACAGTCTCTTATCGTGCTCATACCACAGAGTAAGGCTATCTGGTGTATGACCGGGTGTCCATATTACCTAAAACAAAAATACGGTAGCCAGCGAATGCACATGGATAGAAATATGTGACACTTTCAGCACCATCATACTATGGCTGAAAAGAATAGAGCGCTTGGCTTTCATCAAACCTTTAAGGAGACGCAAGCATTCAACTCGTTCACAGCATCGCGGAAATGAATGAGTGTGTATTTGAGCAAAAAGCGAAGAAATATGAACTCATAAAAGAAACAGGGAATATTTTAAAGAACCGACTTGCTGTAACCTCTACATCGCTAATTTTTTAGTCCATTCAGTTAACTCTAAGTTGGTAAAAACTTTTATTCTGGTGACGTCACTGTCCTTGAGACCGGATTGATTCGAATCGATTGTCTAGAGCTGTTCACTCTTACGATGTAGGTATTCGGTATCGCATCGAGCTGAATCCAGTGAAGTGAGCAGCATTCGAATTAGGAATGTAACTCAAAAATGCGCTTTTATACAATGCGCATGTTGGTCTGAAGCTGCCACCAAATACGATTTGCTCTTTTGGTGTAAGCGTTCTGAAGCGGTCGATTTCATCACAGATTGGCATAGAGCGTAGTTTTTAAAATCTTATTACAAGTGAGATTCTCCATTCGAGCTGTGCTCTAATTCACTGGGTTTGATGCCACAACAAACATCCACATCGCTAGGGGGACCATTTGTAGATCGTCTAGTCGGACCGCTCCGGCGCTCAAGAAGATCAAATCGTCGATACGTCAGCCAGAGAAAGTTTCATAGACACTCCACATTGGCTGTGTCAGCTAAGAAAACAGGAAGTATTCGTGATAAGTCTGTCAAGTAAAGACAACTGATGTTCTGTAACACAAAGAAATGTTAACAGTGCTTTAGTTTTTTTGGAGGTATTCCCTCGATAATGCCGAGTAATATAGCAGAACCCATGCTTAGAGCTAATGTAAGCCGATAGATGGATGTAGCATAGTGGTTAGAGCTGCGTTGCAATAGAAACAAGATCGACCACTAGTTCTGCTTCGCGTGCTATACTCATCACCTCCTTCAACCTTCATAGAACGTCCAAATGGAATTAGATTTGTCTGGATGATAGTAACACTGTCTCGATGCATCAATCACCTGTATCACCTGTAGTCCCGTTAATCGTCGAGTGACTCGAGAGGGCGCCAGTAAATCTTCCATTTTTCCCTGTCGCGTGCAAGAGTAGCACAGTGGGTTCTGCTCGCTCTAGGGACTCGTCGAGCATCATACCTTTCTTCAAGGCTCTTTGTGAAAAACTCTGACCATCGGGTCGGTGGTCTTCCTGTAGAACGTTTGACATCCCGAGGAATCCAGTCACTAACGGCTTCTGTCCATCGGTTGTCATTCATACGCATTACGTGTCCGGCATACCTTATCTTCGACTGTTTCGCGTACAAAACGGCGTTTTTGACTTTTGATCGTTGACGCAGATCGGAGTTTCGGACCTCTCCCTTTACTGTTTGACACGAGGTACTCCTAGCACTGTCCTTTGGGTTGCGCATTCAATAACGCTGAGTGATCTTTTATCCTGCTTACGCAGCCACCAGGTTTCTGACGCATACGTTGGAGTAGGAAGTACTGTTGGATCGAAAAGGCTGGCAGGGAGTCGGGTGTTCTTTGTTCTCCTCAGTACATCCTCGATGCTCTTGAAAGCTGTTCGAGCTGCTCGTTTTTTTCTGCTCAGCTCTGGAGCTAGGTCGTTCATTATATTGATTTCCCGACCTAGATAGACATAACTGGAGCATTCAGAGATATTCGTTTCGTTGAGCGTGAATGGGGCATGCGAAACCAATCCATTATTCACGAACATCGTTTTTGTGAGATTTAGTCGAAGACCAATCTTTCCACAGGCTTTATCAAAGTCGTTAAGCATATGCAGCAAAGCGAAGATGGTGTATCTAACGACCGACGATTTTCACTCCCATATTATCTTATTGCAATGTTCGCATGATGTTCTGGAGGGTGGCGGTAAATAATTTTTTGAGATGGTGTCACCTTGCCCATACCCTCTTTTGACGCCAATGATACTATCGTTGTATAATGGTGATATTTTGATTGTGAAATTGTTGTGCATTTCACGAAGACTCTTCAAATACTGAGTAGGGACTCCTTGGCTATTAAGGGCTTCCCACACTGATTCCACCTCAACTGAATCAAAGGCCTTCTGTAAATTGATTAAAGTGAGACAAAGCGGTCTTTTGTACTCTCGCGATACTTCAATGAGCCGTGTCACCGTGTGGATGTGGTCCATCGTACTAAATCCTCTTCGAAACCCTGCTTGCTCACATGGCTGTCCTTCATCTAGTGTTCTGCCAATCCTGTTTAGGATGACTCAAGTGAAAAGTTTGTAGACCACGGACAGTAAGCAGATTGGGCGATAGTTGCCGATGCCATGCAGGTCATCGTTCTTGAAAAATGACACGGTCTTGCTGGTCTTCCACTGAGTAGGGGCCTTGCATTCAGACAGGTAACGTGTGAGGAGCCGAGCCAGTGTGTTTACGAGAAACAGCGAACAGTTCTTCAGGTGTTCCTGATCTTATCCTCTCTGGATATGGTGCTGTTCGATTTTTCACCGACAAAATGGCATGTCGGATTTCGGAAGGGAGAACCGGTGGTGCAACATATCCATCCTTCTTTATTTCATATGGCGGAAGGTAAACGCGGCTATCGAAGAGATCTGAGTAGCATTCGTGAGTGATTTTCTCCATTGCCTTTCTAGTCGCTGTAACTGTTCTGTCTGAGTGCTGGAGAGCAATTATTTTGGTTTTGTAATTGGCGAAGCTTCGGTGGGCTTTGCGAATGCTTTTCCCAGCCTTTGCAGCTTCGA
>UYYA01000565.1:0-46795 GCA_900624975.1 Angiostrongylus costaricensis | reverse complement strand
TTGGCGGAGCAGATCGCATCTCAATCTGACCTTTCCAGGCTGTGAAGAAGGCGAAACCGACAAAACGTCAGCTATTGTATAATTCCTATAATAACAACCTCGTTTCTGCTTATTGAAGAAGAATATAGGATGGGATTTATTCAAATCCTGAGGAGGCTTTGGGAAAGACCTCGTCATCGGCAACATCGATACGATATGCTTATTCAATATTTGTACGTTAATGCCATGAAAGCCGAGAATTCTAAAGTCACTATGAGTCATCTATTTTTGTCCTCTTATTCTCTGGAGTTGCTGAAGCTAGGAACAGTATCTGAAGCACATACCGAAATTACGACATTTACCAGGCTAAATCGATCACACTTCAACTCGCAGGTGGATCACTTATGGCTTTCAAAAACGCAACAGAGAAAATTACCCACAACCACTTCTCCAGTCTCAACAACAGTAACGTCCTGCTGCGTCCATACGAATTTAGCGGGAATGGACATGTCGTACAAACCGTTGTCCATCCTGTACTCTGACGTGCTATGAAGAGCTGTAGAATACCCGGTCTATGCAGAATTAGACCTGAGGATCTGAAGAATCTAGAAGAAGAAAATCTAGAATTACTAGTGCATATCAGCAAGCCGGATCTGGTTTTCGCAAATCGTCTATCACAATTCAAAGTTCTAATCAATGGAAGACCATTGAAACAGTGGTGCTGAATAAGAGAAGAAACCTATAAAGCATTGGCAGCAATCCGTTGCTGCAGACTTTCTTTCACCTTTAGCGAAGCAATGAGCTTTAGTTCCAAAGTTTGACCAACAAGACACCTAGTAAGTGTACAAAGATTGTTGAGCTATGTAGTAACTAGAAAACCAAAATACCGCCATTGTACAACGACACTAACGTTGATGTAGAAAAGATTCTCAACAAGACCAGACTATCTTCCCAAATTTACTGTTATTCACGAATACCTCTGAGAAATTGCGACGACTGGAGTGGGATAAAATGGGTGTGAAAATCGATTATTGGGGAAGTCTAACATTTTCGCCTTGTCGATGGTGCCATTCTTACAATATCAATAATTAGCCACAGGACATGAACGATGAACGATTTCAACACGCCTGCGGAAAGACGTCTTGAAATCGATCTTACCAAGACAAATGAATCCGTTATTTATGCTAATCCGAATGCATGACTAGGAACGTTACATCTATGTGTATCTCCATCGAGAGGTTTGGGTGGTGAGAGAATTAGCGCCAAGGCAGAGCAGGAATAAGAGAGCGGCTTTCAACGCCATCGACGGTATTGTAAAGTGAACTAAGAAACAGATGGTTTTGTCTTTAGGGGCGCTATGTAAGCAATATAAAAAAAAATCACTCAGCGCTGTTGGTCTCACAGACCTAAGGCTTGAAGCATCCTCTATCACGCAAGTGAAAAAATAAACAACATCTCAATCCAGGTCGGAATAAGAACTCGTACAAAGCAAAGATTGGAAGAACTATATCTACAAGGTGGAATATAGTGCGTCTTAATGACAACAGACCACCGAACCGATGTTCAAAATTCATGGCGAATATCCCAGAAGAAAAATATAAGGCGCAGCGAATCCCTAGAGATGACCAAAACCTATTGGATACTCTCGCACACGCTAGGGACCGCATGCGTCTTATGTGACTTGCTGGTTTTTAGTGCAATTCTGCTTGTGGAGACAAAGAAATAAACATGTTTTTATCTTAATTTCACAGCAGAAATTCGAGAAAGAGTTTACGGCTCATTATCCACTTTACTAAAGCACACAAATCTTCGGTAGTATTATAAGTGGCCTGTTGGATTATTTGCTGTAAAATGGAATGAGAACACTGACCTCGTCTGAACACATTCTTCTGCACGCCTTCCAGTCCTTGGCAAAACTGCTGTCAATTGACTCACTTCCAACAGAATTCTCAAACACCAGCCAAATTGGTACATGGCCAACCGAACAGCCTTAATTTGAAATGTAACAATTTTCGTCAGAAGTGCTACTACTGACTTCTTGAGCACCTCAATCCCAGTTTACTAATTGGATTATCGGTCAACCATAACATAAAATATCTTGCAGCTGTCGTAGAATTTGCCTAATACAGATTGTCAGTACCTGTATCACTAGATACAACAGCATAACCGTCCAGTGGTCGTTGGTAGTCCATCCTTTTGTCATCGGTTGCCGAATTCTTCTTATTGTTGATAATATTCAAGAAGGAACGAGCTTTTGTCAAATATGGCGGTTCCACCTTTACCAACTACAACAAAAATTTGCGAGGATAACTGGAACTACGAAATCTGTCCACAGACACATAGATTTTCATAATAAGAGCCCACCTTGAGAGATTCTTGATGCCTTCTGATCTCTGCCCTATCTTTTTTCCTATAAAAGAGGTGGTCATCTGAGAAAGGGATCCTTTTCACGGGGAATTTCTAAAAAATCATTTTCAAACCATATCCGTTACAAAAATCTGGTAGTTTTGTCCACCATTCTTTTGCTGTCTTGTGGTGATACCGTTCCAAAGACCAGCGGTGTTGTTGCCCTTGTTTCTGATTCCAAGAATGGCAACGGAGCATATCCTCTGTCCAGAAGGTACTGTACATATCTGTCTGGATACATCTCCTTGAACATTTCTGCAAGAGAACAAGCATTTTGCAGTTTTAGGTACATTAGCAATATCCTTAAATATTGGGCTTACCAAGCTTTTCATGTAATTTCCGTTTAAGACTTTCCTTTTCCTCCGTGCTCAACGCGGTCTCCTTCGTTCGCCTATCGTCTTTTTTCTGGGAGCACCAAGTATAATGTGAAATATTGCGCCATTAAAACCTTCGTGTATTGATCAGTTCAAACGGGTGCTTGGAAGTTAAGCGACAAAACACAAAACATCTATACCTCTGTGGATTGAAACACTTGAACGAAATATTATCTTGAAATAGTACTACCTCACGAAGCTGTTCATCTTCAAAGTTGGGACTACCCGTGGTTTTCATCACCTGCTCTCGCGACGATTTCCATCTGAAATCGACGAACATAGAATTTGGAAAGATTGCTGAAAGAACGATAATAATCTTTCACTATTTGGCATAGTAGCAGTAAAAAAGAAAATCATTTACAACGGTTCAATGTTTGAGGAGGAATTCAAAAATGTGCGAAAAAAAACATTGGTGGAGGTATAGCGGAATAAGTCTTTTAATACACGCATAGCACTGGGCTCAACGTCGGCGTATCCCACTCTAACTAAAGCTCCATCTTTTCGAGGTCCGAAAATTGGTGTAGGATTTTTCTGGGGGCATAAAAGCACTGAGGCGATGAATCGGCAAGTCTCTCTAAGTCATTGTATTGATCATAGACATTCAGTCACCTCTACGATGCTTAATAGTATCGAGTTCTTAGCCCAATTCATCGTCAAAGCCGAAGTTTACATTTTCTTATTTTTTATTACGGAATCAAAAGTGTGTGTAATGTCGAAAATTTTCAAAAGAATCTAATATTTCTCTTCTACCTCGATCTCTTTCAGAGCTGAACAAACCCAACCTCTGTTCTCCATATTTCTTCTCTTGATCCATGTCTCCGATAGCCTCGCCCCGATCGGGTCTTGCGAGTTGAGAATCCTGGACGGCTTCTTTAAAAAACCGAGCCATTATACTAAACTGTGGATCCACTATTGTTCTTTTGTATTACGGTAATGTGACCTCTTTGTTGTGGGTATCACAAATATTGCCTACAAACAACGGTGTCACCAAGCAACTACCTGTAGATGTGCCTTCACTTGTGCTTGAATGATCCGTTGCCGTTTCGGTGAAGTTTTGAGAAGAAGTAGAAAAACCATCTCTTTCCTCAAAACATTTCTTCATAGATTTTTTAGCACATATTTTTTTATTTTCAAGAGGATTTTTTTGTTTTTGAATTCCATTTTCCTTGTCTTTGCTAATGAACTTAGAAGATAACAAGAATAAACGGATGAAACAGTTTCTCCTTTTTTTCGATCCTATGCATTATTTTATTCTTGCTTGCTAATTGCTCTACGGGGGCACGTGTGACGCAGGGGTAGGAAAACTGGAATAGAGTTGTCTGGAAGGATAGCAGAACTTACTCGATATATCGGTAGGCCACCTGGAGTCATTTTAAGGGCTAGATATGCATTTAATCACCTCCAACAATGCTTAATTAAGTCGAATGCATGCCGCATCCAACAGGGATTGAGCAACGCAGGGAACTTTTCAGAGGTTCTAATTACTCTATGCCTCGTTTAATTATAGAAGCACCCGCGCTTCCGCTTAAGCTTAATAGTGTTGTTATCAAAATACAACAACCGCTTGCCAGCTCTGTGATACAATAAATAGCAACATACAACGCTAGATATGGCAGTGAGCGAAACGACGAACTGCTTCGTCGGTACTGTGGAAACTGACTGTCCTGTAGTGGATTCTTTTGGATTCTCACCGAAGTTGTTGACTTCACTCGTTTCACTCGGAGACGATGCGTAGCTTTCTAAATATTAGCATAGGTGCAGATGATAAAGTGAGAGAAAGCAATCTCTGTCATGCTTCGAATTTTGAATACCGTCATTTGCTTCTCTAAAGTCACTGGCACACTTCCCTTTTCAAATGTCACCAGAAACATTTTTAAATGTAAATGGATTGCATGCACCAATTCACTGGTTGCTTTGGAAGTCGATCCTACCAATTACTGATTACTGTTTAAATATATCTAAAGCAGTAGTTGATAACTGATATGTTTGTGGTTAATCCTACTAAATAACTGTGTGAGCCTGATAGAATCTTCATGCGGCCTTGGTGTCTTGCTTGTTAAACAGAGTTCTTTTCTCTGGATTCCCGGAAAAACCATGCCAAATCATACCCAAGTTATTCTTGTTGCCAGTTGCAGGTCATGCGGATAGATATAAGGCTTAAGACTAGATTTATTGCTGATGGCAATGCTCACGGCAGAACCACCCAAGCTTAGAAGGTGTCCAAAGTTTCCATTCGAAAGCCTAGCTATGAGTAAACTAATGCTAGGATTTTCACTATGGTCCTGGTACCAAGCCAGTCGCGTGATGGCAAATCTCCCACTAATCCACAATCGCGGGAACTGTTTGGGGTAGTGACGACCTGAGGAGGTGAGTTGCAAACAACTCCTCCTTCGCAATGCCAAAATTTTGTATTTTTAATTTGACCTGAGAAACTCTGAAAGACCTAAGCATGTGCCGCTAACAACTTTCAGATAAATCATCTTCGCCGCTGGAGCTGTAAAGTCGTAGCCGTCATCGAGAAAGAAATGACAAATGTGCTGTACGGCGTCATATACGATTGAGCGGCAACGTGACTGAAATGTATCATTGTTGAACAGGAGAAGTACCCATAATCCATGAAACTATTTTGCCTAAACCAAGGCGAAACTAAAGAGAAAAAGTGTTGGAAGCAAAAGAAAAAACAGGTTAACAAATTAACAAAGGGGCGAGAAGCGGATGTTTTCATCTATCAAACACGGCTACACGCTAACGTTCTGAACCTGAAAGTATGATGTTCATCCACCACTGTTAATGACTCTATTCTGAAGCAGACAGTGAAGTTCTCATCAACTGAACAAGATTTCAGAAACTTCTATGGGATGTGATTAGGTGAGTATATATGTATACTACTAGCACGAGAAGACTTACACTGGTATCGCTACAGAACTGTAAGCACCGTTCTTCACTTTTCATTCGCCACTCGCTGTGGTATGGCTGTATGTTGACGAGACGATGATTTGGATAGCGTTCGAAGCAAGGTCGTAGTGCTGCAATACATTATTCCTTCTTACATAATTGTTTTAATTTGAAAGGTTTTGTGGCTTTGAAGTGTGGTTGTAACAACAGTCAGAGGTACTTTTAAACACATATGTGGTCATTGGTTCGATTTCACATCCCGTGTTCAGCAAGTCTTCCACCCCTCCGCAGTTGGAAAGTCGGTACCACATTTGTCTGGGAGGATAGCAGCACTGGCTCGATACATCGATAGGCCACCGCGAGTTGTACATTCATTGTACAGGGTACGTATCCATTCAGTTACCTCCAACGGTGCTTAATGAAGTCGAATGCATAGTGTGTCTCGCAGGGATTGATCAACGCCGAGCGCTTTTTTATCCTTTTAAAATGACCATTGCTCATTTTTGCTGTGGGTCAAAATTCTTCCGCATTCCAGAAACCCCATAAAGCTTAGGACGACGATTCCGATCGTATGAAAACGCGTTAGCCCTTTAATGGGCAAATAACTTTTCCTGTAAAAGTAAAATAATTTGCTGCACAGCACAAACCGTGAATTCGATAACTTGCCCAACGGCAAAGAATTTGCCCTTTTTGTGAACTATAGTATTTGTTCGAGACAGTCTTGTTCAAACACTACACGATTACGACTACAAAAAAACAAAAATCTTTCTGGTTACTAAATCCACTTCCACGTGGAAATGTGCACCAACTTTAGAGGTGCGCTGTCCATGCATGAATTGGTGTTTTCTGAAGCAACTGCGAATGTAAGGCATTTGTTGGGCGTAACAAGGAAATTCAATCGAGCAGGATGTTCATAAAGCGGATCATGGACTGCGACAAGGCTTCTGACTAAGTTCATAATAAAGCTCAACTTTTTATCTACTATTATTTTTTGCCCATTATTTTTAATGCCTTCGTATTGTGAAAAATACAACCACAACGGTGCTAAGGTATCTACGAAACTGGGACTCCAGGCAAGAATCAAATCCGCGACTATCCTTTCCTTTCCTGCTACGAAAAAATTGTAGGCAGTGAATAAAAAGTTAAACAATGCTATTTTAACTGTAGTGTCAGCTTAACTGAGTTCAACGTCGATTTGCATTTTCCAGATCATTCCCGTTGATGGTTGACTGCTGATAGCTTTGTCAAGGTAAAAAGCTGACTGGTCTGAACTCCGCGAGTGCTTCAGCATCATTGAAAGTTCTTGGTAGTTCTAAGATCACCGTTATCTTTACATTTTACACCACCCGTCGTCACATTTACTGTGCGAATTCCGGCACTTCTTGCATTCGTTTCGTTTTCCCGCATCCGACATCCACAGTGATCTTGAAACATTTCGCGTGTTATTTCAGCCGCCATTTGAGGATTTCGACTTGGTCACGAATGTCATTGAATGCTGTTCGAGTCGAACCTCCTTGCAATCTTGGAAATAGCCGAGCTAAGGCATTCTCACGTTATTTGGGAAAAAGCGTTTTGCGGGGATCGGACTAGCGCCTCTGGTTCCTGATTAACAGGATCACTGAGCACTGCGCTATTCCCGCCTCATACAAACACCATAAAATTCGTAAGTTACTGCTTTTTTAGTTCTTCAAAATATGAAGCAGCACTTCAACATCTGTCCATTAAACTCTCCTGGCTCCAATATCCGGTTGTAGTTATAACCTTGCTGATACAAAACTGTAATAACGTTGTGTTATCTTATCAGTACGATGAGGTATTGACTATCCGTCAAATGCAAATCGTGTTTAAAAAATACTCTCTGGTTTGGTAAGCTGTTTGCCTATGGATTCACTTCTCAGAATTCCTCAGATATTGTCGTACATGGTACCACTGTATGCGCCAAATGCAGATGAAATAAGGATCCGTGGAAGCTTCACGCAGGCACATCCTCATTTTGCTTAAATATCAAAAACCGTACTGATCTGATTAACGCCCTTAGGAAAGCCGATAGCATCCAGATGATCGAGCGTATTCGTCAATAACAATACCTGGCCGTTCACGGTCCTTCCCAAAGATGATAAATTAGCAAGGTAAGGGTAATTTCCACTGGACTCAAATTCCAATGCTGCGCCCCCTGATAAATATACATAGCTTAATAAGATTCTAGGTAAAAGTATTCAACAAGTATCCTTTTTAAACTTTTGACACAAGTGGATCAATAAGTTAACACATGAAAAGTACAAAATTCCAAACAGTTTAAAAAATTTCTTGTTGTCAATTCCTGACCATGTAGGAGAAATTTAGTGCTGCATTACTCGAGCATCCCAAAATAAGTGTTCATTTTAACAAATAGGCGATCAGTGATTTCTTGGAGATGAAAAAAGCCATGAACTCCTCCGGGATTTAATCATGGAAAAATCTTGCTTTCTTTCGAGAATAAACGATGAATTTTCGACATACAAGCACAATGGTGCTGGGATAATTGCATAACTCCGGACGGCAGGTGTCTGCGGTGGGAAATGAACGCGCTATTACCTTTTCCTGAGCGACAGGCGAAACGAAGGACCAACATGGCGTGGTGGTGAACCGCGCTCTCTCCTGAAAGTTTGATAGGGCGCTCGTTCCCCGCAGCAGACACCCGCGATCCGGAGTTTTGCGTAATATCCTGCCTTGGAAAATTGTAGAAGGCAGCAAATAAAAAGCTGACGTTGCGAGCTTCCAACAGTTAGAAGACTTGTTGGGGTTCAGAGTATTATGAAGTCGTAAATCATAGAAAAGCCTTGCTTTGGCCATCTAGAGGTAGAACACCGTTACTCAGTGTTAAATTCTACTATATTTCAGCTGCCAAACACATTGCTGTCAGAATTTTGACGGATTTTGTCACTTACAAAGCAAAAGTATTTCGGTACTTTTTGCAGCCGACCATTCCATACGATAATCATGGTCTTTTGTGACAACTGGAAATGAAAAAAAAACCGTGAATTATTGGACAAAAATTGAACATTGTATGGGCCACATAAGCGTTAGTGACAGTTCCGAAGATCGACTTTCCATTAACCTCATCATTGGATTATAAGTGTGTCGTTTTCTTTTTCAGCAATCGCGAGGTTGTTATACAGCACACGTTTACTTACGTAGAAAAAGAACACATTCAACACAACGATAGCTGACGCTTCGGCAGTACGGCCTTCTTCAGAGCCTGGAAGGGTACAGGTAGAAAAAATTAACTCCAGATAGTTTTTGGCCACTAAAGGATTTACGAAGTTGACAATCTAACAAACTTGTAGGATAGATTTTGCTCTACCAAAGCACAAAGAAGTAACAACTTTCTTCAGACGTAAATTCCATTTCAAGTTTATTTTGATTCAAAACCTTCAACAAAAGTAATTTTAATCGCAGTCACGTCAAAAAATTTGGATCTTGTTGGTGAAGATGTAATGATTCTGGTAGTTTTTATTTCTATTGACGAGTTCACGAATAGATATGCTTGTTGAAAGCGACAGTTGTTTTCTGGCTCTTACGACTTGAAAGTGAAAATCGATCAATGGATCCACAAAGTGGCAGTCTCAATAACTGGGATGGATTTGGCGAGAAGCGAAAGTGATTGTTCTATGACGTTTGAGGAAAATTCTAGGAGATCCGCTAGAACAGTGTACAAGGCGCACGCATTCTTGTGAGTTTATCGTTTATTCTATGCTTCATCTATCGGTTTCTCCCTTCCGTTCCTCAAGTTCTTTTCCATCCATCTCATCATTTTATCAGCTGGTAATGATTTTGACTTCGATTTCAGTCTTGTTCTCAGCCAGTAACTCAATGAAGGAGTTGGAGATGATGAAAATTTCGTGGAACTCTTTTCCCCTTCTTATCGATGAGACTGAAAAAATCGAAAGGAAGAATGAAGGTAAACCTGTCGATGGTGTTAGTGGTTAGTGGTCAGGCGATACAATGTCGTACAACTCCTTTTGTTCGATGGAAGACCGATACAAGCGGATAATTAGTAGATTGGTGCACGGAGCTGAGAGCTTTATATTCAACTGTGTATGACTAATACTTGGGAACTAGGCTTGAACCAGATGAACAGTCAAACCAATTGTCCACTGTTATCAAACCGCCGAATAGCGGCCAGATGGCAACGCAAGGGAATCGAATCGGTGTAATAGTGTTGAAGTGGGAAAATAATAAAGACGTTATTATGCTGGCCACACTTTACGGTGCGTTTCTTCCTCCCAACTCATTAAAACTAAAGGTGATTGAAAGTCACAACCAAGAGAAGATTTTCATGGGCACAGGTGGTCAGATCGTGGCCTATTGCCCATTTGTTAGAAGGACCATCAAGTACATATCTGTCTATTTACTTGTATGGTCTTATAAACTGATCTTCTTTAGCTGATGCCAAGTTGGTATAGGTATAGATCAACCAAGCTGGTGGTTGTCGCTGTCGTTGTTGTTGGTCGATGGCTGACGTTTCGGTGATTTCGTCTTCCTCAGAGCCGTGATGTTACGAGTGGGACTCCAGTGGGAGTCATATACCAGCAGTTTCGAGCTGATTACTGGTAAGTCTATTTGGAAGATCCCTAGGTGCTTGAGCGAGTGTGAACTCCAACAAAGAGCAACATCCTACATACGCTGGCATGCAAGCGGATTAAGGTAACGAGACTTTGTGTTTGTAATGCTCTTATAGGTTGACGGAGATTATCGTGTTCGTGGTTGCAGTGGAGCAAATACGGATTAAATTCCGTGCGACGAATCAGCAAGAATCCTCTAATAGTACCAATGAAATGCACATGAGAGTTCTTCCGAACTCGTTTGTAACAAGGAAAGTCAAATCTATCCCAAGAAGGGCCCAACAAAATGCTGCAAATATACTTACTTCGTTAGCGCAGGCTGAGTTATCCTGGCTATCACATGGTTAAAGAAAGTGTTTAAATTTAGAGACTATCACACGAAAAATATAATACTCAGAGTGTTCAATAGACTGGCTTAGCCAACTGGGCAGCTCTGCTGTGTGATAAGGATGAGTGATGCCTTCGCAAACTCCTACTCGATTTGTTCGTTGATTAGTACTGACATAAATGATAAAGGATTAAGCGCCAGGCGTTGATCAATCGTTGAAGAATGCACCACGCACTGGACTCATAGCAGAGGTGATTAAATGCATGTCTGACCTATACAACGGTTTTCGATGGTTTGCAGCAGAAGCAAGTCAGTGCTTTTATCTTTCCTGACAAGCGTGTCACCAATTTGCAAGCACTAGAGGAATGCACGACTTAGTGTGCCTGAGGCTAGGAATCTAATCAGCGACCACTCCAATGTCTATTGCAAAGCACCTCAAACCACTAAGCTACAAGCTCTCCCATACATAATATGCAGGCCTTTTTATCCTATTATACTTAGAAGCCATTTTTGAAGTGACGCAAAAACTCCTCTATTGATCTACTAGGAAGAGTTGAGCGTTTCGTAGAGATGGTGGAAAACTTTCAGAAGTAATGTTTCCATAATAATCTTCATATCTTTCTCCTTGTCCAACTTCTACAACTGCAAACCTTTGACCTGGAACTAATTCGTGATGAGCGGACCTAACACACGCAAGTTTTAGTTCAACACGTTATCGTGGTTTATTTATTATTGATTCACATAATCTGTTAAGGGTTAACCAAAGTTGTGAAAGTCCGCAAGAGATTTGAATCATCTTCTCGTCTATTACCTTTGAAATCCGATGGTTCATATGAACTCGACTATCGAATCACACTGCAAAAGTCTTAACTCTCCAGCGATTTCATTTTCATGGAAAACGATTAAGGATGATTGAAACAAGTTTCGGCGGCGGTGGCTTCTCAACGAAAGTGGAAGTCGCCTCCTCGTTGATAAAAGCAAAATTCCCAACAAACTCCGGAGAATAACTATTAGTTTACTCCTCAACTCCCATAAGTTTCTATGTGAAGGAACTGTAGATTTGGCATAAGGAGGAGGCATCGGAGTTTTCAATGGTATCATCGAAAGCATTAAGCTTCTCATAACTTTTCGGTCTTCTTAAAATGCTAATGAATACAAACCAACGCATGGACTTCTCTTTTTTTTTCTTCGTTTAATTTGATATTACTGCAAATATAATTGCAAATATATGTGATTCTGAGAGCAATCATAGTTTAACAATGTTTGATTATTCTATAAAATAAAAGAATAGAGCTCTCGGAGTTGACCAATCCCTGAGGGAATGCGGCATGCTTTCGACTTCATTAAGCAAGAGCCGTTGAAGAGGATTGAACCTATATCTGGCCTTTACAATGACTCGCCGTAGTCTGACGATATATCAAGCCACTGCTGCTATCCTCCCAGAACCGTCTGGCACCAACTTGCCGACTCTGGAGGGATGGAAGACGGCTGGGCCACGGGCGCAGGGATCGATTCCACGTGTGTGCGTTTATGTCCAAAGACTTTTTCTTTTTCTAATAACAAAGCCCCGTTGCTTTATCAATGTAATAAGTAGAACAGTACTCTTATGGGATTTCACTTAACTTCGATTCTAACTTATCTACGATTTTTGTTTTTCTTACAACCTCACACGAGTACATTGTACAGCATTTATTTGTTCTTTCTTGATGTTACAGCACATCGTTCCTGTTTTCAAGAAAGAGAATACCGTAGCTTAAAGAAGTATTTAACAGTACTGAAAAACTTAAAAAGCGCTGCGCACTCAATTTACTACGCAGCTGTGCTTTTTCAGACCTTCCTTTGAGTGGTTGTAGTCAGAAGACTTTCACAGCTTATATTGAGAAAGTTACTTTAGCTAGCACATACGCTGCGGTTTTTGACGCCTTTCTAAATGATGCTCGGAATTTAAAAGAAAACCAAGCAAAGATGTTTTGCCTTCGCGTTTTCGAGGTGATTAAGGAGTTTAAAAGCACTTTTGCTGACGTTTCTTACCAACATCGTTTCAGACTAGAACTGAACTAACCTTTAGGATCCACAGAAGCTGTGGTTGAAGCGATGAAGACCAGTAGAATCCATTGAGGCAGCATTAAAACTTAAAGTGTATAGAGAATAGAAAGCTGCAACGTTTCGTTCTCAAGAACGCAGCTCTCCAGAGGTGGGCGAGATGACCTAATTTGAAATGAATAACGGATGGATATCATTCGCACTGCGTTCGCTCGATGATCGCAGTCGAGACAACATACATTCTGCTCCTACCGTCCGATTAAGGAAAACGTCGCTGATTACTGATAAGCACTGGCGATGACTGATGGACGACCGTGATGCTTTCTTGTTGCTGAATGGCGTTGTGAGCTGAATTATTCTTCGAAAAAGTATACGAATGTGGGTAAGAAACATGCCCTTCGTGTTGTCTATGGCAGTTCTGTACCATGCCTATTCTCTCAAGCACCTTGCCTTCTCGCTTCACAAAACTTTTCTTCGTGCAAAGAAGAAGGGCTCAAAGATTTATCGAGGTTTTTTCGCATACAGAGCTTTCAGATGAGATTAAAACCATAAATTCGGACGGCGTCGTGGAGAGTTTCTCAAGGACAGTCAGGTTAGTGAATGCGACAAACTCCGCAAGTACCTTCTGTTTGCCGCGGAAATCGCTTTTCGTCTTTGACGCTCTGAAGCTAGCTCTGATCTTTATGCTCTTACTACCTCTTGAATTCTACGGCGTTGAAATCATTCAACGATGTTCAAGAAGAACAAACTTCATCATGACACATCTCGTCCCATCTATTAACACTAAGCATAATCTTTACGTCGCAGTTAGTATTCTATCGTTCTTCTTAGGTTTCACTATGACTGAATAGAAGCACTTAAACAATGACGAACCAAAAAAGACTGAAAGGCATTCTTTCTAGATAGAAGATCCTTAATATTTTCAGTAAATAAGATAGCCAGATAGAACTTCTACGAGCTCAAGACACTACCCAAATGCTGATGCTAGCAGCATCTGGTGGTATATTTCTAAAGGATTTTAAAACCAAATTTCTTGGCAGTTTAGTTGTTTTCCAGCTTTTTCGGATTCCCTTTTGTTTTATTTTTGATGCACCATTTATAAGTCAACGAACTAGTGTGAAACGCCGACAATAATAAATGCTCTGGAATTTCATACTAAACCAGTTTGGCATAATTTAGTTAGGATATTTTTATTCCAAGTATTTGTGTCTATTACTAAGGATACCTAGTTTTGTCTGATTGCTTCGATTCGTTACAGAAGTATAGTGGAGTCCAGCGTTGGGCAATCCTATACAAATTCGTCCTCGCTGCAAGTTCATCTTCTGTCAAATTTCGAACAGTTCAGGGCAGCAGCCTTTCCAGGCTGCTAAAAGCGGTTATTGTTGTCGTTCCGCCGTGCTCGAATTCAAGAACATCAAATGAGTGTGGTCCATCTCCTCAACCAACTTCAGAAGATTAGGAAAAACTCCATGTACAGAGCACTGGCAAAGTCCTCATTGTACTGAATGGCAACAGTACTTAGGGACCACAATGATTACCAGACGTCGCATGCTACTGTTTTCCAAAGAAACAATTCCGTGAAGGAACATATGCGTGCTTTCGAGAGTAGATGATTTTTCCCGTGCCTTGATCTTCATGATTCTTAAGAAAAAAGCAGCACTTTTGTTTTTCCACTCCAAAATTATACATTCGTTTAAAGAGATTATAAAGGATCTTTTAAATGTTAGTATGGGTGTTTCCTTTGCTCGAACGGTTTTCTCCTCCTTTTATTGATTACTCACATTCGCTTTCCCTTAATGCCATGGAAACGCTTAAGCAATTAATACACATCATAGTAAATATTTACTGAAGCACTCATGAATCATTCACTCCGAGGGGTTGCATGAGCACTCTGTCCAGAAAAATCATAAACTGCGTAAAAAAGTATTTAATCTTTACATGCACAATACAAAAAATATCTCAGCAAAAGCCTTCCATACGGCAGCTCTAAGTGAATAAGGAAAATCATGAGTCTTCTCTGACATCGCCTAAAAATGATCGAACAGATAATTGGTCTGCAAAAAGCATTTGTGAGAACTCTGACAGACAATTTCACAAAAAGAAACGAAAACAAACGAAGCTCCTACTCGTTGCGACCAAGCGTATTAAATACCTACTTACTTTGATAGTTTGATGGCCCGTTCTCACTGGTTGTCCGGGCCCCAGCATAATCTCCATTTTTTCGGAGTTGTGCTGGTTAAGCCATTATGATTCCCTGGAGTCCCGAGGTCGGTCTGGCTAAAGTCTGCTCCAGCTCGTCATCGCCACAGGCAGTCGTTTCCCTTGTGGATCAGAAGGAGATTTGCTACCATGCGACTAGTTTTGAACCAGGACGGTGCTGCCAGAGGATGAATTCCCCACTGTACATCGCAGTCCGACACCCAGGAACACCTCCCAGCCACGATGAGGCGGTAAACTGTTGGGAGGATGTATTTTATACGGATTTGAAAATCTCTGAAGCTTCATTTGACTGCAAATTTTCAAACAGCGAAATCTAAATCATGAGTCATTTGATTACTGCCGATATTAATAGAAAATCGGTCGTGGAAATTGCAAAAAAGAGCTTTTGCTGTAGAGCAATATAAGCAGACTTTCGGGACACTTTAAAGCAGCTAAAAGAGAACCCGGAACAGCGAGCGTTAAAAATTCATGCGCTCCAGACTAACTTTGGAAACTTTTCCAGATTTTATATGAAGTAGGAATAGACAGAGTGATGGAATAAGGCTATTGAAGCCTTTTTTAAGAGAATTCTCGAAATAGGAAAGTATTTGGTGGGCGTTTGAATGATTTTCTTTAGATTTTCCTTCCGTTTCGAAAATCAGCTTGCAGCAGGCTCTTAACCAACTGTCGCGTGCACCACACACAATCCGCTCTTGCCATAACAACATCCCAAAGAATCAAATCCGCAGCTTCTCATGTTGTTCGCTTTTTATCTAGAAAAGGGTACACCACCTTTCGACGCTAACTCGTCACTCGCATTTGGAAATTTACCTAGCTAATTCTATGTAGCTTATTTGACTCATTTGTTTTGTACGAAAATTTGATAAGATGTCACTAATCCCTCTTGTAGTCTAAAATAAATGCGCTAACCTTTGCTGTTTTTCACGACAGTCTCATTGCTCACTGCACGTGGAAATATCGTCCAAATATAGAAACCGAAAATACCGATACACACGTTGAAGACGACGAACTTGCACACAGCAGACAGATGAGTGGAGGTGAGCAGCTCATTCTCCGTGAAACTGCAATGAAGTGAGTGAGAAGCGACAGAGATGGCGAATGCGAGGTGTTTGTTCTGGAACTGATTCACGAAAGACAGAGCCGCATTCGGATGTCGGTGTGACCCACAAGGGCGAGCAGCTCAGCAGTCGGCCTCCACCACAACCCAACCAGTACAATAAAACGAACACATTCAAGTACTGTGTAGAGTACGGCAGTACGGTGGTAGGGTGGACGACGAAACACCGGCTGCTTGCTAGGCTTCGAATTCTATACTAAGTTTTTAAAAAGTACTTCATCTCATTGTTCATTTCAAAGACTACAATTACTATCTTAACCTTTTTAACTCGTATGAAATGCTGAGATATTTGCAAAACTCCGGACTGCAGGTGTATGCAGTGGGGAACGAACACGCGCTGTTGTCCTTTCCGGGGAGTAACTCTTTCACCATCATACCATGCGGGTCCTTCGTTTCGCCTGTCTCTTAGCTAGTTCTATCGATCTTTTGCCATCAGCAATCACCCGTCAGCGGGTCGATAGAACTAGCCGAGAGACAGGCGAAACGAAGGACCCGCATGGTGTGGTGGTGAACGCGTTAATCCCCGGAAAGGACAATAGCGCGTTCGTTCCACACCGCAGACACCTGCGGTTCGGAGCTTTGCGAATATCTCAGCATTACAATAACTACAATTACTTTTTTCCAATTTGCCTGTCAGAGTCTATAAAATGACAACACTTTTATTCTGTGAGGCTATAATAACAATAAAGGTGCACCAAATTTCCATGCCTTTGAAAACACGGCAGGAAAAGTTAAATATCACTTCCCAACGAGGTTAAAGTAGAGAGAAAACAGAATGAGTAGCTAAAGCCGTATTGGACCTTTTCTGGGATTAAATGAGCTGCCGAATTATTCACGTTTTTCAATGAAAGGATTTTTTCTTAGGAGGTTTCACGACAGCTATAGATTGCGAAAAAATAGGATAAAAGCTTAATGGACATTTTATTGGCTTAGGAAGAGCAGGAATACGAAGTACGGTCAGCACTACTCTTGTGTTAGGTCCATAGTGTAAAATTTGATTTTGTCTTTATTTCCATTTCCACCATCGAATAGAATGTTGAAGAAGAAAGTAGTTTTCACCAATAAGACTAAAACTTCACTCCATAGACTTACATGGAGGATCGTCTAAAATTTCGTGGATACCCAGATTCAACCCGGATCGGTCGCGACGTTTGTTCCGTCTTCCTAGTGCGAGAGCACGATGATCGCGGCGGAGCATCAGTTGGTTGTCGGCCGTTCGCCTGAGGTGATGTCCATCAGACCGAGTTGGCTGTTCTGACGCCAGTCGATTTGTGTTTCCAATAACCGAGGATATTATTTCGATGATTAGGCGACGAGTTAACGACTTAAACACCTAAGCACTTCACAGTCTTGTGGGACAAACTTCGTGCCCTATTACGTTAATGACACGTGCAGTCTTCAAGAGTTATTTCTACTTGTTCGAGTCCAAATACGATAAAATATTAATAAAACACTTTTTTCGAAGGCTCGAGATGAAAACAAGGGCCAAGGGCATCGTGGACATATTCGAGATATTGTGTCTTGCTTGACGGAGTTCCGATAGTATAATAGCTTCCTCAACGACGGAGAACAAAAACAAAGCCAGAAACGGCTCGTTTGTTCGAAAAGCCGACTATTTCACTGTGACGGAATAAGTACTACCTTGCTGACAAATATATGTAAATTCCAGTTGTTATCATCTAAAACAATGAATACAACTGTGAGTCGAGATATGGCTGATGGGAAAATTGGAAGACCAAATCATTTTCGGCAACTCATACTGGACATAGAGATGATCAACTTTTTTTCATATTTGTTCAAACGCGGCGAATAAATCGAATTTCTATGAAGGAGGCGAATTTTGCCTTTTGTGCTATTCGGTACAGTAGTGGGTTAGGAACGAGCTCCAGCAGGCACCAAACTGTAGGGAAAACGATCCTGCGAGCTTAACGATGTGACAGTTCTCACTAATAATTCTAGTTCAGCTAGAATATGAGTTTTGAAAGTCTACGAAGTAAAATTAGCAATATATTTCGTTTTCACCATTAACACTCCTAAGTACGTCCAAGTATAAGTGAACATAAGCACACCTGCTGTTTTCGTTTAGGTTGGCCATATTGTAGTAAAGCGTCGACGAAAATCTTTGAGATCTTTGTCTTCAATCTGAAATAACCAACGTTCACTTGTGTTGGAAATTGTTACCCCCACCCCATCTTCCTCCTCTTTTGCTCTGTGCTATGTAAAGATAGTTGAAAGACATTAGGGAAATTGAAAATTCGATTATGCTTTTAATTGTACACCACTTTAACTTCTTTTGCTTTGTTTTGTACTGAAGTAACCATGAACTGTCACTGTGGCTGCTACTCATCCACCTCTCATCTCAAAGTTTTTGCCTTTCATAGCGATTCTCTGTTTGTTTTTGACAAACGAAAAACCGTCGACTCTCAAGATGTTTGTATAGCATTTCACTGACAACATTTGTGAAGAGTCAACACTCGCGACCACGATTGCTCAGCTGTGTCAGTGACGAATTTCAGGATTCGTACCATCAAGTGCACTACGTTTCACCACTGCTTCGAACGAGGCAAATGCAAAGGCAATATAGGTGACATCTGAGACACTTTTGGTAGTGGTATCATCAGGTGGCTGACACTGGGAAACAAGAAAGACATTGTTAAGAAAAGCCATTAACGGTATCTTTTACAGATATTTACACCATATATTTCAAATCCATCAAGCAATAAATAAACATCTTTATCGGATTTTTTTAAATAGGAAATCTAAGGATAGCAGTCATAACGCACTCACAGTGGCAACCAGCAGTCAGCAACGATGTGGCGAAAAGATTGCTGGGATTGGAAACTATTTAGTCAGTTGTATATCGTGGAAAGAACACTCAACTAACGACGGAAATATGGGCAAACATTCTCGGTCACCAGTTGTACGCCCAAGTTAATTTATTCGACACCCGTGCAAAAGCAATGCCGATTTTTTGTGGAGAGAAAACGTAGCGAAGACCAAGATAACAAGAAACACACCAGTTGGAATAGAGATGCTACAAGGTAATTATATAAGTATTCGAGCTGTGAAAATGGGCTAGAATCAATTAGGAACAGCTTACAATGCCTATTGCTCACGTGTGAGGTTTTCATTGATGCTCTTCAATGTACTCAGGAATCAGTTCGTGTTCATCGGTTCTACACAGTGCCACCGCGAGACAACAATCTACTAGAGAGTAACTCAAGGCTTAAGCGTTGGATGATGACCTGTAGATTGAAATTCCGATAACCTTCCACGGTTTCTCGAACGCATTGTATGTCAGAACAACTTGATGTAGGTAACAGTGTACAAGTTCTTCCATTAAAGCGCTCAGATCAAGTTATCCACACATAGATCCAAATGTCTCATTGATCACGACATCCTCGTTTTTATGGATGCCTTTTGCATCGTAGCTATTTCTACTTCTGGTGAATCAGATCTTGATATGAACTATAATCCTTCCTCAATCAATATTTTGCCGGTGCAATGTTGTTGCAAGGTGACCTTGGTTGTCGAACTACAATATACAACAGTGGTCTATCCCCTCGTGAAGTCTCTCAAATTGAGGTAACCAGTATTTTTATCGAATGCATCTAAGTGTAAACCTAAGTGAAATACAAAGTTAAATAAACTTTTGGTGGTTCTTTTATTTCCAAAAACGGGTAAAAAAGGGCATACCGCCGAAAGTGCGTTGTTTTTCGTGCTCTTTGTTATCTACGGCCTATCTTGCGTTGTGGAGATAAGTGAAGTTTGCTACTATCTACTCGATTTATTGAGGAATAAATAAGGCCGCAAGTGATACCTGTGAGTTTTTTCTATTTTAAATGACCGGTCATCACATTTACTGTGCGGATCCTAGCACTTCTTCCATTCGATTCGTTTCCTCGAATCCACAGTGGTCCTCGAACACTTCGCGTGTTGGTTGTTTTAGTTGATGCTTGAGTGTTTCGCCTTCTTTATTAATATTGTAGAAAGCCGGTCGAGTTAATGCTCGTTGCAATTTCCTATATAGCCGGGTTAAGGCGTCAGCACGTGGATTGGAGGATATCGTTGGTGCAGGATCGAACTAGCTTGTTTTCCTTCCTGACAGAGGGCTTCAGTTACCACTGCGTTATCACCACCTGTATACCTGTGATATTAATCGAAGTCAAATGTGTCAATCTTGAGGCTATGGCCAAGCATATAAAAGCTCTTCCTTGAAACAAAGTTAGTTGGAGCTCTATTCGTAGGTGAAATCGGCCACAGCAGTCGAAATAGCAAAAAGAACTGTTTTTGAGAAGTTCAATAGAATTAAAAGTGAGGAGGGCCGCATTCGGAACTCGGATCAGACCTTTGACCTATTTCGCTGAAGTTCAGCGGAGTTGAATCACTGATGACGCGATGTTTTCTTCGGAGCAAACAACTTCCGCACCCTTCCAAATAGTAATTACAACACATAAATGTCTGGATCTGGTTTTTCGACAATCGACGGCAATTTCTGGGTAGCTGAAGTATTTGAAGTGTTGCGAAGTCCATAGATTTATACAGTTTTCGAACCAAATGCATTCGATTCAATGCATCTCGGCCATTACACGTTAACATCGGTCTATATCACAGGCGCGAAGACTTCAATTGGGGCAGGCATCGATTTTTACAACAGAAAGGAGTAACGACTGCAAAATTCAAATTTAAAAACTCATTGTATTATAGATCTTTTCACCTTATGAATACAAATTGTAGTGGTAATAATTCGATGTTCACGAAAAGGAAATAGAGAAAAGCGAGTGATGAACTAGTCAAACTACGGTTCCCGAAGTTTTGAAGCCATTTGCTATCCAAATCTTGCATTCCTGGGTTGCTTTATTAACTCTCTTTTTTTATTACTCTACGATCTGATGTCGGTGCATATACATAGACGATTCGAATTTTTTCATGACCATAACTAAACGAATCAAGCAAGTTGAAGAGAGATGATTAAATTAAACCAGAGAAAAATAGTTCCCAGGATCGATTTTCTATTAGCCTCGGCATTGGATTATAAATAAAGATATAGAAAATATAATATAGAGTATGGTATAAAATGGAGAAAAGTCGCAAACGGGGAAGTTGCGACGTCATTTGAGGACATTCCCTATGGCCTGATGTCGATTGGGCTTAAATTAAATAACAGTATGACCAGTTGCAGTCTGAAAGCGAGAGCAGATTTTTGATGTAATCGAATTTAAGTTAGTCATAATCGAATTTGAGTTCAAGCGGTCCTAAAGAGTAAGTAGGGAGAGTGCAGGAATAACTGGTACATCTCAAAGCGGATTACTTGTGTAAATTTATTAGTAGCGTGGGATATGAAATTCCTTCAGTATTTTCAATTACTCTCTAGATGAAACCTCTAACACGAGAAACACTACCAGACTTTATATTCTTGTTTAGCAAAGGCGAGAAGTTATTCCTTCTTTATTTAAGCACAAACCTACTTTTCGGCGGTTTTCGTCTTTCTCAGATCCTGGAAAGGTCGAGTTACCCACAATCTACCCAGCCAAAAACCTCCATAACAAAACAGAGAAAATTCTAAACCAAGATTTCAATCACATTGTGGAACAATTGCTCAACAAAAATATAAAGAACTGTTCGATCAATTTCAAGTTAACAGAAATTTGGTCCTTGGAGTTACTATCGGGGTTATTATTTTTCACCACAAACAATTGAGCACACTCTTTTCTATTCCGCTCTGTCATGTAATGAATAAGAATTGGAAAATTGAATGAAAGGAACCGAGCACTTCTCCGAAGTATTCAATTAAGTTTCATTCCCATGGGAAGACCTGAACAAGTGTACTGAGGAAGATTACTACAGCAACTCCACGACTTCCTCTCCCTGAAATCGACCTTAACGGAAACTTCTCTGGAATGATATAAAACCTACAAGTTTTTCGAGACACATCCTCCTAGATTTAGTCATAAAATGTGAAGTAAGTCGAGAGAAGGGTGCATAGAAATGCCATACAGTTGCTGCTTCAACGCAGCAGCGTTTTGAGTGATTGTCCTATCCTTATGATCTACAAATGTCAGCTACTGCTTGAGGACTAAAGAAAAAATCATCTCATCTAGATTTCAAGAACATTGATAAGGAAGGAAATTCTTCGTTGAGAACCTGACACGCAAGCGAATCGGAAGACATTCGTGGATGACGCATGTGCGACGGTAAGCCGAGTGAATGGAACGTGTATGATGTTATGGAAATAAGTAAATAATTGAAAGTTGTAGTTAGTACAATGCCACTGGCACAGCTTTTGCCTTCCGAAACGCTCTGTCTAATGCAGTAATGTGCTCACACGCATTACGAGCGTGTTTTTCTCCACTTTAACTCGAGACATGCTTTCCTTTTTCATAAACATTCCTCTGGAGAATAAAGGTCCAATTAGGAATAAAGATGTGCACGAGGCAAAAACCATAATATTCCCAATTGTTGTGATAAGTAGAAAAGCAGTAAAAGATAGAGAGAAGCCTAAATAAGAGGATCAATGTGCTGCACTTCCTGTAGGCAGTTGAGTGCAGCTGCAATCAGCTTATCGTCGTTTGCATGAGAGAAGACAAAAATATAGAACTGTGCTAACTATAGGCTAATCACTAGAAAACAACAAAAACTTAACCCATTTAAGAATTTATAGACTATAACCCTGGAAAAAGACATTTCCAGCCAGACTCCAATAAGGTTGGCAACCGATTTCTGCATACTCGTATGGTTTATGATAGATTAGTACTGCTAACAATTAGGACGTGAAAATAGAACGATTCAGTATTTTATTAGGCAGTTTTTTTATATTTATAGCTATCAGTGTATAGATTGATGTGAATCAATAACAAATGAGTGGTGCACATGTGGTCCTCCTTCGGAATGATGCTCGGCGTCGCCATTTCCGAAGAGGATCGTATGATCGACGAATGTTTATTAGCCGCTGTTAGAAAAGTTCCAGCTATTTAACCTCACCAAAAAATTTCTATTCAGGAAAGAAAAAGAAAATTTTTATTTGAGAGCGAGCATACACATTTGGTTTTAAATAGATCGGCACGCTTGGAGGCGTTGAGAACTTGGGCTTAGCTCTGGTCATAGGTTTTATGACCGTCGTTTTCAAAAAAAGTCCGGATCTAAGAAAGCATTTGGTTTATTGTATGTGAAAAATAATACAAAGTTTGCTATAATTTCCAGTGTCCGTCAGTCAATAGTAAAAATCCGCGTCGTAGATGCCTTCCCTATAAGTAGAGGAAAATGTATAAATCAAGACGTCAGGGTCGTCAGCGCTCATGGCTATAAAACATCGCTTGAAGTTGAAGATGAGCAAAATTTTCACTGGTCTTCTTCTTTGAGTACATTTTCCTTCTTCTATAGACGAATAAACCTCAATGAAAACCGGTGATGGTCGCGAGAAGTTTGAGACATTCTCCGTTTAAGAGAAGATTCATTCGCATTAATAGTCATCGCGACATACTATTAAGGCGTGATCACTAACAGTTTCCCAATAGAACTGAAATGTAACAAAAAGAAACAAAGTGTTTCAAGAATCGGCTTTCCTTTAACCTTAGACCGATGGGTCAACATGTACTCACTCACTGACAAGCCATCGTAGTCGACAAAAACCCACAGCCTTCCTGTATAGAAGAGTACAGACGAGTGGGTATACCTCATTCAAACAGTGCTCTACTGAGGAAAAGCCGATTCGATATAGAGACGAAGAAACCACACGTACGGAGGACTATAGACATCTATTAAGATCATCGGCTCTGAGGAAGAGATATCAAAAAGCCAGCCGAATAAAGTTTTTATCAACCTCATGTTAGCTTATCAATGAAAGAATAAATCGTTCGGCGTTGATCAATCTCGTGCGAATAATTCCATAGATTCGACGTCAAGCATCGTTAAAAGTGACTGAATGCATATCTGATTTATGCAGTGACTTTCAAGACCTATTGTATCGAATCACTGTTTCTTATAATACCAGACGTCTGACACGTATTTGCTGGCGCTGCAGGGATGAATTGTTTAGATGGGCCTGAACCAATGACCACGTGTGTGTGTTAGGAGAACCTCTGCCCATTACGCCACGCACACTATAGAATAACAACATAAAAATGGATAAAGCTCTCGGCGTTGATCAATCTCTGAGGTATGCGCCATGCACTTGGCATTGAGTATTGCATCGTTAGAGATGATTGAATATATGTCTGGCCAGTAACTCGCAGTGGCCTACCGATGTATTGAGCTAGTGCTGCTATGCTGTCGGATAATTCTGGTACTAATTCTCCAGAGGGATAAAAGGCTTGGTGGGTCATAGGCACGGGATCGATTCCGCGTTTGTGTTGTAGGGCACCTCCGACCATTGCGCCACACGCGCCCAGAATAGCAACATATGCAAGCATATCATATCATTCCTATTTGAATGAGTAGCTTGTCTTTAAAATCATGAACGGCAAGTAGAACCTTCCTTTACGATATAGCGAAAAACGGTAATGAAATGAAAGTAACAGTGTCACAAACAGAAGCCTGCGAAATTGCATCGCTGTTTTAGTTTCATTCGGCATACCTATTCCATGTCTAAGGCCAAGTGACTGAGCTATTTAGTACGAAGTAATGTTTGACAACGTGACTAGCAGAACGTTATACAAAATATACATATGAATACTTTACAAATTTAACACTAAGAAGTAATCATAACAAGGAAGACCTTTCTTTCTTCCTTCTTCTTCCTACCTTTCCTATATCTCCTTTGTTGAGGAGTTTCTTGGAAATCGGTGGAAAAACCAGTTGTTTTGTTCCTTTTCATTTTTTCGTGCACAATTATGGGTGAATTTAAAGAAAATAGTGGTGTTGCTTGGTAGAACTATAGTATCCAAGTACAGGCCTTATGAAAGAGTAGTATTGTTAGATGAATGTGGGCGAACAGAAAGCGACGCTCACCTGAATTGACGACTGAGAGAGCAAAATGAAGAGGTGCTGCGTGAGAATGAAGCCGTTGATATAACGATAACTGGTGAGACTTGTTATATCATGAACAGAGGGAGAAGAACTGCAGTGCCTCGTTGGCTATCTCGCAGTCCTATTCTGGGAATATTGGCCGGATTTCCGCTCTATTCTATGGCTTTCGTGACGTTGGATCGCTACTAATGACTTTACGTCACGTTTCCTTGACTCCTTTGATTCTGATGCATCGCCACCCACAGAGCTGAATGCAGAGGAAGTCAAGTAGCTTTGCGTCAACAAGATCAAGATGGCACTATTGTTGCTGCCACAGTTCATCCAGGGTACTGCTGCTAAGTTAAAATCTTTGATATAACATGTAATCGATATAAGGTTTGACCAACGCAGCACCCATGGAAGATCGTTATTCGGGGAGTCCTGTTTTAAAACATGGCCTAACGTTTTCGGCATAAAAATGGAAAATGGAATTAGAAACTCTCCGACTATGACAGAGGAAATGCAGCGGTAGATTTGTGCGTTTAGCTGGACTTTGCTCAATTCATTACGTTGAGTACAACGCTTCTTCTCGTAAAACTCTCTGTTTCCATATGTGTTAACAAAAACGAAAAATTAGAAGCCTAATCTCACCCCTAGGCATGTTCGCTCATCATTTACGTCCATGTTTATTTCATAACGGCCTGCTCAAACCCACGTCAGAAGCAATTTTATCTTCAGATGTTCCTTTCAAGCACCCATTAAGTAAGCAAACTACGTCGTAATTTAACGCATTGTAAGAAAACGTGTGATCGATCTAAAATATCAGCACTTATCACAGTCAGCGAGATAAGTAGTTCGAGAGCACCTGGATTCATCAATCAGCCACAAGAACTTCAGAGTTCTCCAAATAATCATCTATTCTTGCTTATGTGTAAGATGTTAGGCCTTCACATGAACTAGGAGCGTCTACGATATCACTGACAGTTGAGCTTCTTTTCTGGCCTTGAGGTCGCTAGGTCAATTTCTAGCTAGGGCCGGTCGACTAAGTAAGATAAGGCCTAACAGTTTGCTATACGAGTTTATGTTTATATGCTCCACTAATATACAACATCTTTATTATTTCATAAGAACCACACGCTATTGCAAAAATTTACCTTAACTAACGTTCTGGCTCAGCAAAATTCTTCGGAGTCACGATGATTCGAATTGAATGTCTGTAGTGCTTATTTCTCGTGAAAGGATTGTTCACACGCTCCTCCTCCAGTGCGGACTTAAGATTAGCCTAATTTCATCATTCATAAGAAATGCGAAATCCATCTCATTATTGTTGATTCCGACAGACATCGACAGAACGAGTGAACCGTCTTAGAGCAAAAAATTAATATTACAGAATGTCAACTTTTTATTCACTGCCCATAACAATTTTTCATCGCAGGGTATTACATGTGGTACAATCACAGTGATGCTGAGATATTTGCAAATTACCGGACCTCTGGTGTCTGTGGCGGGCAACGAACGCGCTATTTACCCTTTACGAGGCCTAACTCGTTCTCCACCACACCATGCGGGTTCTTCGTTTTTCTCCTGTCTCTCGGCTAATTGTATCGATCAGTACCATCAGCAATCACCCGTCAACGGAATTGATCTAAGAAGCCCAAGTCGGTAACGAACCCAATATAATAGGTATGTAATATAATATTAAAGATCTAAAATATTGAAGACTTCATCATTTCCAATAGTGTCCTTTCGAATTCAGCAGGTGTAATTCAGCAGGTGTCTTATGGTGCAGTGCAATTATGCAGTACTAGTTCTTATGGAGAATTGAAGCAGCAGGGAACAAAATGTGCTGGGATCCGCGCAGTAGATGTGAAAGAATGGTTGAGAAAAAAGGAGTTGGTTGCGACTTCCGACCACGTCCATAAGTCTTTTTGTTGGAAACTATTAATTTGAAACGTTCTAGTTTAACTCGTATATAAATGCTGAGATATTTGCAAAACTCCGGACCACAGATGTATGCGGTGGGGAACGAACGCGCGCTATTGTCCTTTCCGGGGAGTAGCGCACTTCACCACCACACCTTCCGGATCCTTCGTTTTGCCTGTCTCCCAGCTAGTTCTATTGATCTAAAAAGAAAAAAAAGAACAAAGCAGTAAATAGAAGGGTTAAGATTGTGATTATAACTAAGCCTCAGGTTAACTTGGTTCAATGCCGATTTGGGCTCCCTAGATCAATCCCGTTGACGAGTCATTGCTGATGGCAAAAAATCGATAGAACTAGCTGAGAGACAGGCAGAACGAAGGACCCGGTTGGCGTGGTGGTGAAGTGCGCAATATAATATAATTCAAATATTTCAGCATTTTATACGAGTTATATTTCGCAACATACCCTGACATCAAAAAAAAGGCAGTAAATAAAAGGGTTAAGGTCGTTCTAATTTAATTTTCTAAAGGGCACACCTTATTTCACCACCTTTTTTGGTTCTTGAATCAGTGCACAGGAAATTGGTTAGCCATTCGACGATAACATCGCTGATATTTGGCTCACGTTTGACCACAAGTAATCCAGCCTTCCTATGCACATATTTCAGTCTACAGTGAGTATCACCCGCACAAGTACATCTTTTTAAATCTGCACAACTCTGGTAATCGACTAGAGAGTTATTTTTGGAAAACATTGGAATTCTAGGAATCTGGAGCTCACGAGTCGTTTTCTCTACCTTGTCGTTGGGGTACACATTTTGAACGGTGTGTAACACTTACTCCAACAGCACTCAACCTAATTAACATCTGCGCGTGCAATAATTTCAGCAGGGGTGAGTGGAGTTTACTGATGCTCATTCGATTTGATGGATAGCTAACGGGACATTGGTTGGTGGAAGTGCCACTGGTTAATGTTTCACTAAATTTAATCGGGATGATATCCACAAACGAGTGACCAATGAAATATTCCTGTTTAGCTACCGAAAAAATGGTGCTGCCCGTCTTCAGTTGATTCATATATTGCCGCACAAAATACGCTTGTGAAGGAGAAACCTCTGTAGACCACTTAGAATACGACAGGTAAAAAATAGAACTGTGCAGACGCTTCATTTTACCACTGTTTTATTAAGCACATATGGTGCAACGAAATGAAATTCCCAATTGGTTCATGGAGTTGAACTGCCGGTTTGTGCCGTTAGGAGATGCAGGAGCATGTCATCGCTATCATGTCGTCCAAGCGCAGCTTCATCGTGTGATTCGGCCCAACTTGATACAGAATTCGTAGTGGAGCGAAATGCCGTGGGGCACATGCGTAATTCTTCCTGGGCAATTTCGATTGCGCCTGAGCTGTACTAAACACACACGTTTTGTTATGTATTTCAAACGCCATAGGGAATACTTCGCATATTTATAAGTAAAAAGTTATCTAAAGTATTAGCTTGGAACCTTCGAAATTGTTTCTTGTAATTTTAAATTTTTATGAAATGCTGAGATATTTGCAAAACTCCGGACCACAGGTGTATGCAATGGAGAACGAACACGCGCTGTTGTCCTTACCGGGGAGTGCGCTGCTTTTGCAAATATCTCAGCATTTCATACGAGTTATATTTCGCAACATATCCTGCCATTAAGAAGAAAAAGGCAGTAAATAAAAGAGTTAAGATTTAAATTTTTATTTGCTGCAAACTCCGGACCACAGGTGTCTCCGGTAGAAACGAACGCGCTATTACCCTTTCTGCGGACTAACGCGTATCACCACTGCACCACGCGGCTCCTTCGTTTAGCCTGCCTTTCAGCTAGTTCCATCAATTTTCGTTATTTTCTATTATTTGTGCCTTATAGTTGTCCAGCAATTTGCAAAGTCCATGGCAATTTTACAATGTATTGTGATAAATCATAACCGCATAATTATCTAATGTGTCATTTTGTCCGAGAGGTCTTTAATTATGTCCTACTGCCATATAAAGCGGAGGATTCATCTTTCATGATTTCTCGGACCATAAATCCAGTCACGAGCAATCTATTTCACGGCAGAGCAACAAGAAGCTGGGACTCCGCGATTTACGAACAGGCGGAGCCAACAGAGCACCTCTGGTATGCGACAAGGAGGAATGGAGATATTTCTGCTGTTTGCTCGAGTTAGAGATGACAAGGGTAAAAGGATTGTTAGTAGTGTTAGTACGCCCGCATCTTTTTTCATTAACATTCAAAATTTCCTGCGCCACATAGTATGTTATCTAGTGCCTTTCTAATTCAATTAACTATCTCCTACCACGTTTAAGAAATTGTATGGAGCTAACGTAGACCTAAATGTCAAATTGGATTTATGGTTATACTTCTTATACTTCTATTGTACACTTTAAATAAAAAATGGGAAACTCTGAGAGCATATCCAGAAGAACGGATGCGAGCACTAGGATCTTGCTCAGAAAACGAACAAACATTGGTTTCGCCATAAAAGTAACATAATCTAACAAATAAAAGTTGTTGGCCTGTTTAAATATGGGCGGTTTGTCTTCATAAATAAAGCCGGTCTAAACATATTTCCCATTCATTTCCTTCTTTCGCGGTCAGCCACGCTAATGGTACTCTTCATAGAGTATGGCTGCTCCCGATTCCCATTCTACGACTAGTGAATCGTGCTTAGCTGCGAAGGTTTTCCTCTAATTTACTGGTGCTCCTTAAAAAGACAACGATATCCCAGCGAAATGGTGATTTGTCATGTGACTTTATTACCCACTGCAATGCGACGGTGAGCAGCTCCGCCAAAATATTGAGATGGTGGTTTTCCGCGGAGTTTGTAGTAGAAATTGTTTTACTGAATGTTCTTTCTAGTTGGCAAAAGTTGTTACAAAGAGTATTTAATCCCTTTCGATGTAGGGTATACAGCAAAATCTTTGTCAAATTTTGCTTACTCAACTTATTCTTTGTTATATATCACATTAAATAAATTAATAATGGACAACAAGATAGACAAGATTTTGGCAAATATTATGCTGTGTGGACTACAGCAACTTTTTAGGCTTCACTAAAACTCCTTGATTATGCATTGTAGGACGATCTTCGTGAAGAGCTTGTACTTCACACTCAAAGCGAAAATTGGGCGGTGTTTATGAAAATCCATGCTCTCATAGTGGCCCTGCGCCTCCTTACTAGCTCTAATGCATAAGGAAAAAACCTAGTACGAGTATCCCGGGAGCACATGGGGTATCAACCCGACGAGGATTCAAGAACATATGTGCCGAAGATGAAAAAATCTTGAGGCAGCAACCTAATCCACGCGCAAAAGGTTGGAAGAGCTTCCTGGATGGTGGTGCGAGGGAACAAATCAAATGCAAGAAGTGCTGAGATCTACACAGATTCACAGGATGCAGATCATGTAATAAAGTTAAAATAATAAACCATTACTGCCATGCAGTAATGGGAATAGTCGATTTCGCGTAGTGGTGCTCTTAAGCAACTACCATTTACAGCGGTGATTTACATCTCTGGAAAAATGCATTTCCATGGAAGCGTTGTGATGGAGACAAAGGCCAGTAAGACGGTTTCCATCCTCATTTCGCTTTCCTATTCCAGATCTATCGACTTTTTCCTATTCCAAATTTATCGGCTTTTGTTGATTGTTCGTAATATGGCGACAAATCCTCCCTGGACCTTTATAAAAGAGCTTTTCGTTGCATAAAACTTTTTTCAGCACATTAGGAAACGCATCCAGCCGGCTAGTGTTTGAAGGTGAAGGAAAGTCATGCAAAATTACACGAATCTGAAGATCAGATGATGGGTAACACTACTCATATGAGACAAGGCCAACACTACCAATAGGCCGGTCCTCATTTCGTTGAGCGATCGCAAAGAATTTATTGCAACCTGCTGCCTAAAGAACAGCGTGAAAATCCTGACCTGAGGTGTCTGCTCCGGCGTTATGTACGAAAGGTCTATATCACCTGTTACCTGTAGTCCCGCTGATCATCGAGTGACTCGAGCTGGCGCCAGCAAATCATCCATTTTTCCCTGTCGCGTACAGGAGTAGCCCAATGGGTTCTGTTCGCTCTAAAGACTCATCGAGCATTATATCTTTCTTCTAGGCTCTTCGTGAAGAACCCTGACCTTCGGGTCGGTGGTCTTCCTGCAGTAGCGTTTGACACGCCGAGGAATTCAGTCACTAACAGCTCTTGTCCATTGGTCGTTATTCATACGCATTACGTGACCGGCCCAAATTATTTTCGTTTGTTTGGCGTGCAGAATGTCATCTTCGGTTTTTGATCCTTGATGCAGGTCCGAGCTTCGGATCCCATCCCTTACTTGTGTGGAACGGGACACTGCCAGCATCGTCCTTTCGACTGCGGGTTCGATAACGCTGAGTGACCTTCCATCCTGCTTACGCAGCCACCAGGTTCTGACGCATACGTCAGGGCAGGAAGTACCGTTGAGTCGAAAAAGTCGGCATGGAGTGGGGTGTTCTTTGTTCTCTTCACTACATCCTCGATGCTCTTGAAAGCTTCCCAAGCCTCTCGTTCTCTTCTGCTCAGCTCTGGAGCTAGGTCGTTCATCATATTGATTTCCCGACCTAGACAGATATAACTAGAGCATTCGGAGACATTCGTTCTGTTGCGCGTGAATGGGGCATGCGAAACCAATCCGTTCTTCATGAATATCGTTTCTGTGAGATTTAGTAGTAGACCAATCTTTCCACAGGCTTTACCAAAGTCGTCAAGCATACGTTCCACTTGGCTAATGTTCGGTGTTATAAGGACAATGTCATCAACAAGGCGAAGATGGTGTAACTGCTGGCCGTCGATTTTCACTCGCTTGCTGTCCCATTCCAATGTTCGCATGACGTTCTGGAGGGTGGCGGTAAATAATTTTGGCGAGATGGTATCGCCTTGCCTAACACCTCTTTCGACGTCAATGTTAATATCGTTGTAGAATAGTGAAATCTTGGTTATGAAGTTTTTGTGCAGCTCACGAAGAATCTTTATATACTGAGTAGGGAATCCTTGACTATCAAGGGCTTCCATCTCAACTGATTCAAATGCCTTCTGTAAATCGATGAAAGTGAGACAACGCGGTCTTTTCTATTCTCGCGATACTTCAATGAGCCGTGTTGCCGTGTGGATGTGGTCCATCGTACTAAATCCTCTTCGAAACCCTGCTTTCTCACATGGCTGTCCTTTGTCTAGTGTTCTGCTAATCCTGTTTAGGATGACTCGATTGAAAAGTTTGTAGACGGCAGACAGCAACCAGATTGAGCGATAGTTGCCGATGTCGTGTAGGTAACCGTTCTTGAACAATAACACGGTCTTGCTGGTCTTCCACTGAGTAGAGACCTTGCATTCAGAGACGTAACGTGTGAACAGCCGAGCAAGTGAGTTTACGAGAACTGGCGGAAGGATCTTCAGGTGTTCTGGTGTTATCCTGTCCGGACCTGGTGCGGTTCTATTTTTCACCGACGAAATAGTACGTCGCATTTCGGAAGGGAGAACCGGTGGGACAACATGTCCATCCTCCTTTATTTCATATGACGGAAGGTGGACGTGGATATCGAAGAGATCCGAGTAGTATTCGTGAGTGATTCTCCACTGTCTTTCTGGACGCTGTAACTGTTTCGTCTGGGCGCCGGAGTGCAATCATTTTGGTCTTGTAATTGGCAAAGCTTCGGTGGGCTTTGCAAACAATTTTCCGAGCCTCTGTTGCTTCGTCCACTACTACTGCTCTTTTCTCTTTAAAATCGCGGTAGCCTACAGCTTGTCCGAATCCACGATAGCGTATCAGCTCGAGTGTTTCTGGAGACAAACGTCTCTTGGTGGCTTTCGAACTCTTCGTTTTCATAGCGCTAACGTGAAGATGTTAAATAAAACGATCGTATTCTTCGTCGATGTTATCGACAATGGCATCTTTCCAACAGCCGACTAATGAATTGAATAAATTCCAGTTTACGGTGGTTCTGGGACTTCGGTTTTGGAATTTAGCGTCTTTTTCACCTTTCCGCGAGGAATAGAATCTTGCACGAAGGAGACGATGGTCTGATCCCGTGTAGAATTTTGAGACAACAGCGACAACGGTGAGGCAAAACCTTCCATTTACTATGATGTGGTCTCTTTCGTTATGGTACTCTCTATTGGGAGACTCCCACGTCCAGCGCTGAGGGTGGGGCTTCTGGAATTGCGAGTTACCATGGATTGTCTTGGTCGCCATGATAAACTCAGACAGTCGCTTACCCTGTTCGTTCCGTTCTAATCCATGGGTCCCAATGTGACGCTCTTCTTGGTACAATCTTAGCGTTGAAATCTCCAATGATGGCTTTGAAGAATGTGTGGTCTTCTGTGTAGAACTTCTCCAAGTCCACATAGAACGCTTCGACTTCTTCTTCGTCATAGTTTGATATCGGCGCGCAAACGACGAAGATTATCAAAGCATGAATTGATCCACGTCTTTTTAATAGCAAACGTCCTATTCGGGTTGTAAGTTGTTCAAATGAATCCATGTCTATGGACAAACTCGTGTTGACGGGAACGCCAACGCCTCCAACTCCTTTACTGTCGCATGTTCCGAGGAGCAGTTCTTCTCCGGTGTCATAGAGGGTGTTGAAAGCCTGGCGTCTTCTCGTCTCGGCCAGGCCGATGACATCGTACCTCATCCTTCTTGCTTGCATGAGCAAGCCTTCTATCGAGGAGTAGGATGCGCATTGTAGGTACAGATCGTCACTTTAGTTCCTCGTGATCCAGGCAGCTTCCATTGACCCTGAGACTTCAACAGCCTCTCCGTGGTCGTCCTACCCAACGCTGGGAATTTGGGTGCTCTTTCGGGGTTAGGGGAATGAGGCCCGTTTTTTTTTACTGTGTTTAGCATTTTTGATACCCACGTATATCTTGCTGGGCTCTGAACGTGGATGCTGGGTATACTCATGGGTAGTCCGCCAGGCTCTTCCAGGGTGGACATGGAGCTTATTTGTTGGAGGGGACTCCTAACCGCCTCCCATATAGTTCCCATTCACTTGATTGCAGGGTTTTGGCCGAATTGACTCGTAGAATACAATCCGCATAAGTAGGAATGCACCCACACACGCAAGCATGAATGCGCCTAGCAAATACAGAGCGTATGTGCCAAATCGGCGCGGCAGAAACAGGGAGTCCATCCCCTGGATCCGCCTGCGTCTCAGAGAAGCAAGGGTCGTTACCCCCCTGTCCGCCACCTGGGGACACGCCACGTAGCCTCGCGATTAACCGGCTCGAGATCCTTCATATCAGCTAGATCCGTGGATGTATGAAAAGCAAAAGAAAACAATGCATGGTGTGTAGTGGACGTATTGTTTTCATCCTGCTCCATTAACGTCGAGTGCTACCAAAAGATATAGCAGTGCTTCACCGATTTTTTCAGCGACCGGCAATATAGATTCAGACGCTCATTGTCCAGCGGCTTAGTGATGAGTTTGTTGTTTGCTGTTTGCTTGGAATGCTAAGCCAAGGTGTGCCGAGCTTCCCCCAAGTTGCCATGAAAAGATATCGCCGGTCCTTGTAACCTAAAGGGATATTTGCTGTCCTTCGCTCAATTTTCTCTTAGCACAGCAGTGATTCCTGGCATTGGCTTACTAGTAGCTGTACTATCTGACGGAAGTCACATTGGAGTTCAACGCTAATGAACATCTTCCAGTCGGGGTTTGTCTGTACGGTAAGTCGTTCTTACGTATTACGTGTCTGACCCCCTTATCCTCTGCAGTTTGGGGTACAGAACGGCGTCTTTGAGTAATGATCGTTAGTGTAGGTCGGAGCTCGGGATCCCTTATCTCACTTGGGTGATACGGGACACTGATAGCATTATTCTACCGACGAAACGTTTTATAACGTAGAGTGATCTTTCATTGTACTCAGCGAACAGGTTTCTGACGAACGTGTTAAGGCAGCAAGAATCGTGGATTTGAAAGGTGGGCACGGAGTCAGGTGCTCCTTGTTGTCGTTGTTAGGGCTACGATGCTATTGAAAGCCCACCACCAGACCACTCGTTTCTTTTTGCTCAACTTTAGACCTAAGTCGCTTACAGTACTTATTTCTCCACCTAGAAAGAAATACCTAGTGCATTCGTAGATATTCCGCCCACTAAGCATAGATGGTGCATACGAAACCAATCCGCTCCGCATGAACATTGCGTTCGCGTAATATAGTCCTGGACGAATCATTCTACAGACGTTACCAAAGTATACAAGCACTCGTTCTGCCTGGTTAATCGTCGATGTCATAAGCGAAGCGAAGGTGGTGTAATTGTCGATCATCGATTTTTACTCGCATGGTGTTCCATTCCAATGTTCGCATGACGTTCTGGAGGGTGGCGGTAAATAATATTGGCGAGATGGTATCGCGTTGTCTAAGTCATCTTTGTAGAATGGCGTTAACATCGTTGTAGAAAGGTGATATTTTGGATGTGGAATTTTCGTATAGCTCACTAGAAATCGCTACATACTGACCAGAGACACCCTGGTCTTAACGTGTGAGGAGTTGAGATAGTGTGTTGATGAGGACTGACGGAATGTTCTTTAGGCATTTTTTCTTCTGGTCAACCGTTTAATGAGTGCTGGTTCAATATGTACTAGATAACACAATGCAGACTGCTACCGGATACTATAGGATTATCCTAAGAAAAAGAAACGATTACCAACGGGATATCAGTATCAACAACCGTCGTCTATAGAAGAGCACCATCGAGTGAAGTTAGATCCCTCCTCTGGATTCGCTTCGATCCGACAACGAACAACTACATTGCGACAACTACCAGCTATGGACCATCGACTCAGATCAATCCGTTCTGAAGAAGGCGAAGACACTGAATTAACTTTTTTATCAACATCATGTTATTTCAATAATTCAAGAGGATCCTTCAAGTGTTCAGGTCTCACCCTGTCCGGACCAGGTGGTCTCCGATTTTTAATTGACGAAATATTATGTCGGATTTCGGAAGCGTGAAGTGGTGGGACGATATATCTACCCACTCTTATTTCACATAAGGGTAAGAGGACATGGCTATTGAAGAGATATGAGTTGCAATTTTTAATGATTTTCTTCATTGCCTTTCTAGACGCTGTCGCTATTCCATCCTGACGTCGGGGTAGTGCAACACCTTGGTTTTGCAACTGGAGAAGCTTCGGTAGGCTTTGCAAATATTTTCTCCAGTCTCTACAGCTTCGACCACAACTGGTGCTTCTCTCTCTTTAAGGTCTTCTTTAATCACCTGTCTGCATTGTTTTCCAAGTTCAGACGTTAGTTGGCAGTTGCTTGGAGCTCGTGCGATCTCACGCTAGCGTATGAGCTCCAGTGTTCCTGGAGAGAGACGAATCTTGGTGACTTTCGAACTCTCAGCTTTGATAGCGCTAACGTGAAGATGTTGAATTAGCCGATCTTCTTCGACGTCGATGTTATCAGGAAATGTATCTTCCTAGCAAGCGACTAAGGAACTGAATAGGTTCCAGTTTTTGGTGGTTTTAGGACTTCGTTTTTTGAATTCAGGAAGCTTTTCTCTTTTCCATAAGAAATGAGATATTGCACGAACGAGGGCATGGTCTGATCCCGTGTAGAATTTTGAGACATCAGCGACATCGGTTAAGCAAAACCTTTTATTTACTATATGTGATCTACTTCGTTATGCTACTCTCCATTGGGAGACTCCCACGTCTAGCGTTGAAGGTGTGCCTTCTGGAATTGCGAGTTACCACGAATGGTCTTGGTCGTCGTGGAAAACTCAGACAGCCGCTCACTCTGCTCCATTTTAATCCGAGGGTCCCACTGTGACGTTCTTCAGATTTTTTTATGGGTCTTAATCTCAGCGCCAAAATCTCCACAGACTACCTTGAAGAATGTATTGTCTTCTCTGCAGATCCTCTGCAAGTCCATGCAGGACTCCTCAACTTCTTCTTCGTCATAGCTTGAAGTGGGTGCGTAGGCAACGAAGATTGTCAAAGCCTGTATTGATCCACATCTCCTCAACCGTAAAATTCCAATCGTGGTTATTATTTGTTTACATGAATCGATGTTCATCGCTAAACGCTTTTTTACGAGAACGCCGACTCCTCTATTGTCGTATATTCCAGGGAGCAGTTCATCTCCAGTGCCACCATAGAAGGCGTTGAATAGGCAGCGGTTTCCCCGGACACTTAGTCGGAAGGCAGCGTACCTTATTCTTCTTGCCTGCACACTTAAATCTCCTATCGAGGACTCAGATGCAACTGAGCGTGCACTGATAACCTCAAATATGTCTGCCGTCAAATCGTCGCAGCAGAATCAAGAAAACTATTTGTAGCTCGTATGAAATGCTGAGATATTTACAAAACTCCGGACCACAGGTGTATGCAGTGGAGAACGAACACGCGCTGTTGTCCTTACCGGGGAGCAGCGCACTTCACCACTACACCATCCGGGTCCTTCGCTTTCCGTGTATCTCAGCTACTTGTATCGATCTTTTTTGCCATCAGCAATCACCCGTCAACGGGGTTGATCTGGGGAGCCAATATCGGCATTGAACCCAGTTAAGCTGAGGCTTAGTTATAATCACAATCTTAACTCTTTTATTTACTGCCTTTTTTTTTCTTCTTAATGGCAGGTTATATTGCGAAATATAACTCGTATGAAATGCTGAAATATTTGCAAAACTCCGAACCACAGGTGTATGCAGTGGAGAACGAACACGCGCTGTTGTCCTTACCGGGGAGCAGCGCACTTCACCACTACACCATCCGGGTCCTAAGGATGATTTCAAACGGGTAGAATGAAGGAACTTGAAAAAGGGAAGCCTTTTCGGTCGTCTCATCTTACCTCAGTATAACCTCAACTTCTGGATTTTCGTGACTGCAGGTGACGTGAGATGGACCGATGCAGTAGTTGGCATAAAAGCCAACGGGGTACATAATGAATTTGTTCCAGCCTAGAAATAAAGATAAAACGTTAAGCTTTTTTGATTTTTAAAAGATTGATAGTTAACTTTTTTAAAGCGAGTACTGCCCTCATGAACTCTTACAAGCAGAACGGTGCATCAAAAATATCAAATTACCGAAATGTCACTGAACTATGTTGCATATTTCTTTTCACTACAAAGGTGTTCTAAGAGGTGTTATAAGGAGGCGGATAGCACAGTGGTAGAGATGTCCGCCATCATAAGCATCGTTCCGTTCCCGACCAACCAAGCCTCCCATCTCTCCGGGGTCGGGAAGTTGGTACCGAACTTGTTCAGGAAAAAAATAACTCTTTGCAGTCCAATTGGGAACGCTCTGGACCGGCTATCTTAGGACTCCAAGGAAAATTACTCGACCAGCATTTTACGACATTCAAGATGAAATAAAATTCCTCAAACAACAACCGAAGCCACATGTAAAAAGTTGAAAGATCTTAGTGGATGATGAATGCGAGGAAACGAATCGAATGTGAGAAGTGCTGAGAACCGCACACTAGAGGTGAAAACGGATTAAATAAAATAAAATAAAATAAAATAGCGGGTTCTCCTCATACAATAGTGAAGACTACTAAATAACATCTATTAAAACACAGAAATTTCCACAGACACGAACAAACAATGTGACACAACCTATCTCGGTGAAGTTGACGTAGTGTGGCACGAGACAGCACTCCACTCTGGGGTCACACTTCACTCTTACTCGGTCATCTTCGACATAGGAAAAGTCCAGCTCGGGTGGTTCGGAGAAAAAGTCGAAATAGGAAGCTGGACGATTATTCGTTAACACTTCAACCTGAAACGTTTTCACATTTCAATCATAATCAGATTTTAGCATATAAGCAAAAACGAAATTCGAGTTGTTTTAGTGGAAATTTTACATTCGTTGAGCGTTTCCTAAAGGACTGGTCGATTATTCAAATAATACTATTGTTTGTTATAACATCGAAACGAGAATTTTAGTAATGGTGGAATCTTGCTTTTACTGCTGAGAATGCACCCTTAAGAATACCTCGTTTCGTCGGACATTCGCCCACTTAGAAATTCGGACTGCTTTATGTGATCAGACTCTTGAATGAGAAGTAAATGGGCAAACAGTGGACACCTTAAGCATGCGGAGCACCGGCGCTTCCGCATTCCATATGGCATTGAACCAGCCTTTGGCGTTGCGGAGGATTTCGACGCGGAGGCTACGGACGCCGTCCATTTCTCGCGAGTCGACGTCCGCTCGACCCAGAGTAGTTAGCTTGGTCCTCCAGCGACTCGTCTCATATAAAGTCACTGTCAGATTGACAGGCTTCATGGCCTGCTTCAATCTGAAATGTACAGTACTTTCTAGTCGTCCTAGTTCTGATCATATTCAAGAAAACTCTCCTATTGTTAATTTAGGCAACGTACGAGTTCTTCAGAGTAATTACTTCTTCACTTTCCTTACTATTTTGTAAACTGATGGTATAAAATAGCCAGTGAAAACCAGTCGTACAAAATCGAATTCCCACAATCGCCCGAAATAGATTCTCTCCGGTAGGGAAAACTTTTAAACATGAGAATTCTTCTCAAATGAGGGGAATGTAAGAAGCCACAAAAATGTCAGGAGAAAAAAACCTGTGACAGAAACCACTCTATTCGCATAAATTCTAAGTGTTTTACACAACCATATTTATCGCATAGATCCACGAATCACCCTTATGTGAGGGATCTCAAGCCAGTTAGTCGCGAGGGTAACGTGCTGCCAGGTGGCAGATAGGGGGTTAAGGACCCTTTCTTCTCTGAGACGCAGGCGGATCCAGGGGATGGACTCTCTGTTTCTGCCGCGCCGATTTGGCACATACGTTCTGTATCTGCTAGGCGTATTCATGCATGCGTGTGTGGGTGCATTCCTGCTTATGAGGATTATATTCTACGAGTCAATTCAGCCAAAAGCCTGCAATCAAGTGACACGGAAGTACATGGGAGGCGGTTAGGAGTCGCCAACAACAAATAAGCTCCACATCCACTCTCTGAGAGCCTGGCAAACTACCCGTGAGCATACCCAACCACCACATTCAGAGCCCAGCAAGATATTCGTGGATATCAAAAATGCTAAACACAGTAGAGAAAAACTGGGTCTCTCTCCCTGACTCCGAAAGAGCCCCTTTTCGCAGCGTTGGGTAGGAGGAGTACAGAGAGGCTGCTAAAATTTCAGGGCCAATGGAAGCGGCCTCGATCGCGAAGAACTATGGTGACGATCTGTACCTACAATGCACGTAGACTTGCATCCGAGTCCTCGATAGAAGGCTTGCTCATGCAAGCAAGAAGGATGAGGTACGATGTCATCGGCCTGGCCGAGACGAGAAGACGCCAGGCTTTCAACACCCTCTATGACACCGGAGAAGAACTGCTCCTCGGAACATGCGACAGTAGAGGAGTCGACGGCGTGGCGTTCTCTTCAACACGAGTTTGTCCATGAACATCGATTCATTCGAACAACTAACAATCCGAATCGGACTTTTACGATTAAAAAGGTGTAGTTCAATACCGGCTTTGGCTATCTTCGTCGTTAATGCGCCGACATCAAACTATGACGAAGAAGAAGTCGAAGCGTTTTATATGAACTTAGAGAAGTTCTAAAGAGAATACCACACATTCTTTAAGGTCATGGTTGGAGATTTCAACGCCAAGATTAGAACAAGAAGAACGTCTGAAAGACGTCACATTCGGACCCATGGATTAGAATGTAACAAATAGGGTGAGCGGCTATCTAAGTTTATCATGGCGACCAAGACCATCCATGGTAACGCGCAATTCCAGAAGCCCCACCCTCAACGCTGGACATGGGTGTCTCTCAATGGAGAGCACCGTAGCGAAATATAGCACATCATAGTAAATCGAAGGTTTTGCCTAATCGATGTCGCCGTTGTTCCCAAAATTCTACACGGAATAAGACCACCATCTCCTTCGTGCAAGATTCTATTTCTCGCGGAATAGAGAAAAAGCCGCTGAATTCGAAAACCCAACTCCCAGAACCACCGTAAGCTGGGATTTATTCAATTCATTAGTCGGCTACTGGAAAGATGCCATTGACGATAACATCGACGAAGAATACGATCGGCTCATTCAAAACCTTCACGTTGGCGCTATGAAAACGGAAGTTCGAAAGTTACCAAGAGACGTTTGTCTCCAGAAACACCCGAGCTGATACGCTATCGTGGAATCGGACAAGCTGTAGGCTACCGCGAATTAACGTCCGAACTTGCAAAACAATGCAGACAGGCGATAAAAGAAGATTTTAAAGAGAGAAGAGCAGTAGTAATAAAAGAAGCAACAGAGGCTCGGAAAAGTGTTTGCAAAGCCCACCGAAGCTTCGCCAATTACAATATCAAGATGGTTGCACTCCGACGCCCAGATGAAACAGTTACAGCGTCCAGAAAGGCAGTGGAGAAAATCATTTACGAATACTATTCAGATCTCTTCGATGGCCGTATCCGGCTTCCGTCATATGAAATAAAAGAGGATGGATATGTTGTACCGCTGGTTCTCCTTTCCGAAATCCGACATGCCATTTCGTTGGTAAAGAATCGAACAGCACCAGGTCCGGACAGGCTAAGACCAGAACATTTGAAGAACCTTCCGCCAGTCCCCGTAAACACACTGGCTCGGCTCTTCATACGTTATCTGTCTGAATGCAAGGTCACTTACTCAATGGAATACCAGAAAAACCGTGTTATTGTTCAATAAGGGTGACCTACACGATATCGGCAACTCTCGCCCGATCTGCTTGCTGTCTGTCGTCTACAAACTTTTCACTCTAGTCATCTTAAACAGAATTAGTAGAACGCTATACAAAGGACGGCCATGTGAGCAAATAGTGCTTTGAAAAGGATTTAGTACGATGGACTGCATCCGCACGATAACAAGGCACACTGAAGTATCGCGAGAGTACAAAGGACCGCTCTGTCTCACTTACATCGATATACAAAAGGCCTTTAATACAATTGAGATAGGAGCAGTGATGGAAGCCTTTGATAGTCAGGGTGTCCCTACTCAGTATATAAAGAATCTTCATTTCATAAGCTGTACAAGAATTTCACACCCATGATATCACCATTCTACAACGATATTATCATTGATGTGAAAAAAGGGGTTAGGCAAGACGGCACCGTCTCGTCAAAATTATTTACCACCTCCCTCCAGAACGTTATACGAACATTGGAATGGGATGATATGGAAGTGAATATCGATCGTCGGCAGTTACACTATCTTCGCTTTGCTGATGACAACGTCCTTATAACACCAAGCATTAGTCAAGCGGGATGTATGCTTTCCGACTTCGACAAAGCCTGTGGAAAGATTGGTGTTTGATCGTTCCCACAAAAGCGATGTTCATGAGAAACAGATTGGTTCCGTATGCTCTATTCACGCTCAACGGAATGAACATCTCCGAATGCTCCAGTTATATCTATCTAAGTCGGGAAATCAATATGATGAACGACCTAGCTCCAGAGCTAAGCAGAAGGAAACGAGCGGCTTGGGTAGCTTTCAAGAGCATCGAGGATGTAGTGAAGAGGCAAAGAACATTCGAGTCCGTGCCCACATTTTCAACTTAACGGTACTTCCCGCCCTGACGTATGCGTCAGAAACTTGTTCGCTGCATAAGCACGATGAAAGGTTAGTCAACGTTATCGAACGCGCAGTCGAAAGGACGATGCTAGGAGCATCCTTTTTCACACAAGCAAGGGAAGGGATCCGAAGCCCCGACCTGCGACAACGATCAAAAACCAAAGATGCCGTTCTGCACGCCAAACAGCCGAAGATAAGGTGAGCCGGACACGTGAACAACCGATGGGCAAGGACCGTTAGTGACTGGACTTCTCGAGACGTCAAACGTACTGCAGGAAGACCACTGACCCGAACTTTAGAGTTCTTCACGAAAAGCCTAGAAGAAAGATATAATGCTCGATGAGTCTCTAGAGCGAACAGAACCCATTGGGCTACTCTTGTACGCGACAGGGAAAAGTGGAAGATTTACTGGCACCCGCTGGAGTCACTCGACGATCAACGGGTCTACAGGTGATACAGATGACAGGTTATTTATCGCAGTCCTCCTAATGGTTTACTGCCTCATCGTGGCTGGGAAGTATTCCTGGGTGTCGGACTGCGATGTACAGCGGAGCGATTCATCCTCCGGCAGGGTCTCCCAGGTCGAGAAGGAGTCCGGCGTTTCCATCGGGAAGCCTAGCTATGAGTAAACCAATGATCCACCATATCAAAGTCGCATGGTGGCAAATCCCTCTCTGATCCACAAGGGCTGCGACTGCCTGTCGTCGTAACGACCTTGGGCAGACTTTGGCCATGATGACCTCGGGATTTCGGGTAACTATAATGGCTTATCGCTCAAATCTCTGAAAAATGGTAATTATCCTAAGGCGCGCACAACTAGTTAAAATGGGCCGTTTAAGTTCAAGTATCAAGTATCAAGTATTTATGGCAATGGGCATTGTAGTTTCGCTACGCTATGGAGAACTGGTACCTTTACTCTATATAAGAATCAATAGCAAGCCAACATAAATGTGAGCGCTGAAATCTTGACGTTAAGACTAGGCAGTTCTGGGCCACAGGCCATTTTCAGCAATAGCAGTATAGCAGAAATGTCTTTTCAATGCGGATAACGGATAGGACGAGATTGGGCGTGAGCGAATTCAAGAGCTCAGGTACAGTGGTGGATTCGTTGATTCATCATGAAAACGGTTCCGGAAAACTGACACCACTTGGCTTTCTTGTGTGGTAGTTCGCCTTTCCAATATCTCAAAAACCATTTATAGTTTGTTGGTGCTTGTGGAAAACGCGTAAACCGAACAGGGTAAAGCTACCTCATCGTAAACTTAGCCGAAAGTGCAGGAGTTTGTGGATGGATAGAGTAAGTAAAACAGTCGGAGATTTCGATTTTGTCCATAATCACGCATATGCCTAAACAAAAGAACTGTGAGATTTTCCCCGTGGGAACAGGAAAAGCTCAGAAACTTAGGAACCAAGTGTTTTTAAAAATTTGGTTTTTGGTGCGGTCTGCGGCATTGTTCATTTGGCAACTCACCGTTTGGTGTTATAGTATGCAAAGTCTCGCCGACTTTTTCTCCGCCTGACACTGCTCCAACGTACTTCCACTTAAGGCTTTGAGAGTGAGGCAAATTCAACTTGCCGACCAACATCGCCTTAAGCTATAAACTAGTCAAGATTAATATTGGGTGATTGTCTGTCTAACAGAGAGGGTTTAAATCGACTTTTTGCTAAGGTGTCTTAGTGCCAAAGGAGGAATTTAATTATTGAGAGTTCCTTGGAATTTTATGCATAACTTCCCTTCTTTCTTTTATATAAACAGTCTTCACATAACCACATAACGCTGAGATATTTGCAAAACTCACTCCGGACTGCAGGTGTGTGCGGTGAGGATCAAATATGCCTTTCCTTCACTTATGCTTTCCAATATGTGAATATGTCTTCACATATCATTCGGATTGCAGTGCTTAATTTCGACTAATTTTAGTGCGCTTGTCATCCACGAAGTTGCTCAGATTTTGTTCGTGTTTTCGACTGCAGCTAAGGAATCTTTACGAATTTCACTGATTGCTAGGCAAGCTCATTTTTCCCGGAATCCCACCTTGGTCTTGTTAGCGTTTTCCCAGGTTTCGCAATAGTTGCAGACCTTCGAGGAAAATAGTGATTTTTCCAGAGCAATCTCACACACAATTGCAGGTTTCTGCTTTTAAAGGTCTCACCCATTGTATGACACAGTTTTCCGAAATATAACAATCTAAATAGGATTTGGTAAGAACAATGAAAAATATGAGTGGAAACTAAGAAAATCTTCATCATTGTAGAATATGTATGACTCACATTATTTCCAATAGTGTAGGTGGCTGCAATGTTATAATAAAGGGGACTTAGTACTTCTACGCAACACAGTCAGCTTGAGGACTCTAATCGGATAAAAAAAACAATTGTGAGAGATGAACCAACCTTTTCGCTAAGTTCTCTTGCATCGGCAACAGGAGCAGCCACAGATGAAGGTGTTCGGAGAGCAGCATAAACTAGCAGTGACAGCACAATCATTCAGATATGGCAGCCGTCACTTTTATAGATAAAGTCGGCCTACGTAATAAAGAGAAGAGCAACACAAGATAGCATGTAGAAGGAAGCAGGAAGGAAAACTGGAGCAAATCACTGGGTTCGGCAGGCTATTAGTAATGAGTTGTCGCAAAACAACGACTTGCCTTCAGATTAAACGGCTTATATAATTTAAACCCCTTTTGAACCTGTATCGCTTCGATGTCCTATGAATAAAAAACCTTTGGCTAGATTCTTTCCACTTCTGTTCAGGTTTGGATTCATTGAATCAAAACCGTTTCATTATAAAAATAACCTAAGCCTCAGAGACTGCAGAAGAACATTCGAGTATCATTTAAATCCGTGAACAGTGTCGTGGCGTCTGGAATTGCCACCAAAACTTACGAAACTCACTTCTTTTGGATTCCGAGGAGTTTTGATGGAATTTGTGTTGGTTCACACCTTTAAAAACACTGCCAGCACTGCACAGCAAGGCCAGCTTTTTTCATCATGTTATTATGCTGAAGAATGCTTGTGTTTTTGTCACTTTCTTTTCGCGCAAGCTTATGATTCATCATGAGAAACTGATATCTCGAATGTAGATTCTAAATCTGCTCAAATAGTTGGGATAAAAAAGTGTCATCTTATAAGTTCATGATATTTCCCCATCCTCTGTGAGATATTTTAAGACTCATTACATCACACCAACATGAGTTTTTTAGCGTTCTCCTAAGAACACATGAGCTCTTCCTTTACACTACTGAGAGCTCGCTTTGTGCCAAGCAATCGTTGTAGAGGGCTGTCCAATAAAGCAGTACCAATTGTTCAATGTTCGAACGCAAATAAGTTTTCGAGGAAAAAATGTTGAATGGGTTATTTCTAACAGTCCTCCTTGTCAGGACATTCCTTAATATGTTTAAGAAAAAGATCTCATGGGACTGTACCAATTTGGAATGGTTTCATTCAAGGTAAAATTGGTATTGAAATGCAATTGGTTGTGTTTTGACCCAACTTCTCTTAGTTCATAAAACGTTTCCTTTCGTGTTCTGAGTCCCGCAGATTTTTCTTCTTGCCGGTCTTAACTCACCTTTGATTCTAGGAACTCTAGTCATTTTATGTTTGCTGTTATCAGAAATTCTGGGAATAGGCAATCATAAAAGCGAAAACACGTGCTTCTCTCTCTCGCTCCATGTTTCACATATAGCGTTCATACCTTTTTCGCTAGATCTGTGCTACCTTTACAAACCTTTGCATAGAGACTGAAATAGCCAGTCTTGCTCCAGTTATTCAGGAAAGGAAAGCGAATGTGAAATGAAGTCTTTCTTTTTATAATGTTATTGTCAGAAGAATCCGGTCATTTTTGCACAACTGCATATCAGAACTAGACCAGCACGAGAATAGGTTGAAAGGAAATGCTGTTTTCTAGAAAATAATTCGTTCAGCCTTAATAAATTCGTGTTTAATGACCTGTTCATATCTGAAGACGTAGGTAATGTTGCAGAGCAATACCTGAGTAAGATACAGAAGAGGGTGGTAAAAGTACCTTCAAAGCTTTTGGAAATGACTATATTCGTGGCTTGCCTGTGCGACACTCGGGATACCGATAGGAGCGATTAGAGGCTCTCTGGTGCACATATCGTCACATCTTCGACCCCGGACAGCACGCAAATTAAGTCTTCCTCTGAGTTGGGATCGGCGAAATGGTACCAAACTTGCATAGGAAGATGGTACCACTGGTCTGATATATAGCTAAGCCACGGAAACTCTTTGTAGAGACCGTACATGCGTTTATCCACTCCACTGTGCTTGGAAAAGTCGAATAGAACATTCCTAAAGGTAGATTAACAGTCTATACATAGCACAACCTTCACAGAATTTGATCCCACGTCAGGGGCGAA